>JXWZ01006469.1:0-13124 GCA_000956215.1 Anopheles farauti No. 4 | reverse complement strand
CTCATTTCTCACTCTCATCTCTCATTTCAGGTTGTTCCTGCAGTCACCGGCTAATCCCGATTTATTGTACATCATATTTTTCTGTCACACGCAGCTTACGGTCACGCTGCTGCTGGCTTTGATTTTTGGCAGCAAGGTAAAACAAAAAAAAACGGTCCCCTTCTCCGATTGCCTCCCTTTCCCACCGCGCTCGAATCCACCATTTCACATCGGGTTTTATTAGCTTCTCCGTTCGTTCATGGTGGCACAACAAACACACACACACACACACACACACACACACAAACACACACAAACCCTGTCCCATCCCCGCTGGGGGTTGTCCTTTCCCATTACGGGGAGTGCTTGATTGCTTTTCTTACCCATTCCATCCGACCCTGCGCACGGTGCGTTTCGAATGAAGGTACACCTTTCACTCTCCACCACCGTACAACCCCCACCCTCCCTCCTCCTCCCCTCCCCCCGGCTGCATTACCCGTTGTTAGAGCAAACAATCGTTAGCCGTTTCTTGCCGACACCGACGCCCCTGAAGAGCCAGGGTGGGGCGTTTTGTGCACTTGAGCGATGGAAACTTGTAACGTCCGAAAATTCAACAAATTCAATTTCGGTATTTCTGTTCGGTGAACCAAGTGTATCTTTTCCTGAGCGGTCTTGCACGCGGGCAAAATAACAAAACCCCGCACTCCAAAGCTTCCGTTGAAAGACCAGTAAGGGGAAAAAAATGGGGATAATGAACCACTTCGAGATAACGATCGTGGTAAATAAAACCCATCGCTTTAAATGAAAAGTACACACACACACACACACAAACAGGCCCCCGACTTAACCATTTTCCAACGAGCTTTATCTGCCCGGTTGCACAGCGTACAGCGTCGGAAAATGGATAAGCACGTCCACAACGGGGTGTCCCTTTAGCGCTGTTATTTTTAGCTTCCGGACGTCTGATGTTGCTCCCTCTCGACCCACTCCGGCAAGTGTGGTTGACAATTTCTTAGAAATGTTTTATTAAACTTTAAACCATTCGCCACCCTTCGTGGATTGCGAGAAGAAATAAATAACTGGAAACGCTCGAAGTAATCATCGAAAGATACCATGGTTTTCCGAGTCAAGAGATGTTTTGTAGCATCGGCGAGTCTCGTTTAGTGTAAATTGCTGCAGTAAAGATTAGATAGTTAATCCAACGCTAATTTCCATGGAAACAGCTTATACAACGCGCTAACTGTACGGATTTATCCTTAAGGCGGAAGATTTATACACTATTTTGAAGGAAAACTGTGTCTTAAGCTGTAACAGGGAGATCAAAAAGCGCTTTTTCTTATTATTGGAACATCGCTGATTGATGTTTCAATTCCTTTTCCACTTCCTCTCAATCTTTCTTCCAGCTTTTGTATGCTCTTGGAATAAGCACTTTCAGAGCGTCGTGCTATTACTTAAAAGCTTCTCGAAATGGGCAGTACTCACCGTCCAAGCATTCACCACATTCCACAAATACTTGGCTCAAAAATTACCACCCTCATCCGTTTAAGCTGAATGTACAATCAAGCACTCAAGCAACCTCGAACGAATTCCGAAGTGAAATGTCAAATCGTTCGCTCCGTATTAAACGTGCCGTCCTCTCCGTAATTTCGTTGCCATACGATATTCGGTGTTTAATTCGTGTCGTTCACCTTCTCTTATCCGGCTCCGTTTCACAGGTGTACCTCGTGTTCCGGGGTGGCGGCAAGCATCAGGACGATCCGACCGGGCTGGGCATCAAGCCATCCGGTGCCAAATTTATTAGCCGCTCGCACGGACGAACGTTCGCCAACGCCAGCAGCGTCACGACGTCTACCGCCCAGCTGGGGGCTAACATGGGTCAGTATCACCCTGTCGTGGAAAGTTTTTAGTGTTTGTGTTTCCCATGTTTGCCAATTTTAAATAGAAAAAAAAATCATCGAACAAATCTCCTTCCCATCGGGTCACGTGTGGCTGATGCGGACGGGACAAAGATTCCGAACGGGCTGCTACTGTTAGCACTCCTGGCAGTTAAAATAGAACATTCGAACGAAGTGAAACAAAATAGAAAAGACAAGGTAATACGGGGCAAAAGTGCACAGGTACCAAAGGGATGTTTGTATATGTTTGTATAAGAAATAGAAGGATTTTTTTTTCAGTCAACAAAGAGAACTGTACTAACTAAAAGCTTTTCCTATTATTTTCTGTACATTTTGAATTGTTATTTCAATCATGTTTGCTTTACTATCCAAAAGATATATAAGTCAAGATTTAATTAAGTCCTTCAAATTAATTCAATTAAAATATATTGGTAATGTTTTTCAGAAATGAATCCTAATAATTCAGTCAAAAATAATTCCAAATACGAAAACCTTTAACAGAGCGGTTGCAAAATGCTACAAAAATAAACAAAAACACACCCATTTAAATATCCACTGCGCACTTTTGCCCCGCAATACTCTACCCGGTTTTCACTGAACGAATGCATCATATATGAATTTGGCTTTTACTATTCCGAGAACTAATTCGAACCACTAGAGGGCATCTGCAGTGCCCGGCCGTATAGAACCGATATTTGTTCGTTCTCTTCCGGTAAGCAAACACCGCACGATTCCCACGGTGGCACCCTTTCTGCAACCAACACTGTCCAGCTTCATTTCGGGCTGTCCTAACCTGCCGTACCAGATTGTTTTCGTTTCATTAAATTCAATTTGGGCAACTATTTCACATCTCAAGCATCGGTACGATTGAACCTGGAGCAGGCCACACAGGACGGGTGGAAATTCAATGTGCCCCCATTTGTCAAACAGGGGCGTGCGGATGAAAAAGCTCCTCCCGCACGACCCGTGTAAGCTTCCCGTGCGGCTGCTCCGATTTCCGCGTCGTTTGCGATTCGAGCACCAAGCGACCATTTGTCTCCCTGCAACATACTTGCTCGTCCTGGTTTCGGGTGATTTTTTGCCTCTCTGTTTTTTTTTTCATCTGTCTGGTTCATTCTATTATTCACCCTAACAGCTTCGGCCAGAGCAAATAACAGAGACCAAACCAATTACATACAAACCCGAGGCAAATTTCGATAAATCACTTTTCGGCAAGGTTGTTGCACACAGCGCCCGGGAACAAAGGATGATCGCCACGGTCTCGGAGTGGACAGAAATTATACATTGACCCGCTTTCTATCTCGCTGGCAGTGATCAAGTGCCCTTTTCAGACAAGGATATGAGGTTATGCTCGCCATCGCGCTCCATTCTGGTGCAGATGATGAATGCAGTAATGGAACGAAATGGATGGTGCTTCTCGGATTGGTGGGTCGCACTAAGACATCCGTTCGGAAATGAATTATCGTCATCACATTCGAACGTCCTCACTTCACCAGCGTCAGGGCGGAGGTGGAAGGAAAGGGCAGAATGATCGATCAGCCATTTTCATTACCGCTTCCGAATGGTGCGTTTGTCAACTGGCGTTTGTGTGCCTTTATTACGCAGTGCAGGTGGCTATGAAGCGATGAAGATGAAACTGGCGATGCCGGTCGGAAATAGATTAGACGCATGAAAAATAGTCTGATCCGTTGCGGAATGTTATGGAGCGGCGGAATTGCTGTAATACCGTTCCAATTATGATGCTCGGACAAAGGAATAACTTATCCCGACGTATCGAGCGCGCTGATAGATCGAAAGCAATAATATGATGCAGGAGAAAAGATGAATTATACCAATAAACGTTAACTTCCGATCAAAATATTCGTTGCCTATTGAGCAGTTCTTTCACTACGAACGCGGATCAAACGCCTTATTATTTATGGTTTTATTAGCAAACACTCGTTCTACATCGGAAGATTATATAAAACTGTAATGTAGTAATGTGTCAAACAGTAATGTTTTTGGTTAATCAAAAAGACTATTTAAACGAAGTTTCAATAAGGTTTCTATTCTGGTCCTATCACATGGGATCAATTTATGTAAATATATTTATTCCAACGAAACCGTTTGCTCATATTCCCCGGCAACGTTGAATTTTTGGAACGACTAACGAACGTTTATGTCAGTTGTTTATTCTCGGATGTAGCAAGTTATGTTAAAAATACTTGAACGCCGACGCTGCATGGAAGGAAAGCAAACGATGTCGGCAAAGAAATTGTACAAATTCTATGTTAGGTGTGCCGTATGCCGGTGCAATCGCTTCTCGGAAAATTGTCTGAACCCAGACGTTCTTGGGACGTCGGAGACATTCCGAAAACGAACTGCTTTTCTGTCATTAAAAATTTTGAAAACTCGACTTGAGTTTCGAAGCTAGATTGTTAAGAAATAAAGTGTCCAACGCATGTTAGGTTATAATCCATTCCATAGAACATAAAACTCACTCTCTCTTACTCAACCACCAACAGGAAATGAAGGTCGGTTAACGGAAACGGAAGCGCTGGAAGAGCTCAAACTTCTCTACACCCAACTGCAGCGCCTGTACGAACGTATTCCGCAGCGTGGTGCCGCCATCCTGACCGTCGCAAGCCTAATGGAAGCGTGCCGTACCACCTCCCTGCGTCCCCCACCCGCGATCGGTGCCCCTAGCCCACTGAAAGCGATCCAACAGAGCGGTGCGATCCCACCGGACGGCCTATCGACGGCGTCGGGTGCAACGGTCATCTCGGGCGCCACACCCACAGCCGTACTGCGTGCGGACAAAAGCACCAACACCAACACGACGGCCACCGTCATCCCGAACGGTTCGGTAACGGCACCGACAGCATCAACAAACCCTGGAAATGGATCAATCGTCCCGATTCCATCGCAGGCGCGCATTACCATCACGGACGACAGTACGGACGGTGGGGTGGTGTTGCCGGAACGCCCGGACAACCAGGAACCACAAGCTCGCTCCATCGACGGCAGTGACTTCCGGTTGGACCACCAGCAGCTTCAGTGCATGTGCA
Organism: Anopheles farauti No. 4; assembly: GCA_000956215.1. Lineage (NCBI taxonomy): Eukaryota > Metazoa > Arthropoda > Insecta > Diptera > Culicidae > Anopheles > Anopheles farauti No. 4. The sequence continues at coordinate 8,203 of JXWZ01006469.1, read as the reverse complement.
GCGGCGAGGAACCGACGGTGGAGTTCTCGCGCTCGATGGAGCTGCAGCTGGAGTCGGTCGGAAGGCACAACAAATGCTGCTGTAGCTGCAGCTGCTGCTCGGCCCGCTCCACCGGCAGCAATCGACGGCAGCACCAGCGTCATGATAGTGTGATAAATAATTCCACCAGTGCCGGGTTGCTTCGAACCGGGGCGGACGGGGCGGGTGATTGTAATTGTGCGATAAGTGGAGTGAGCGACAAATTCGGTTCCGCTTCCGGTGGCACCGGTGCGGTGAGCACCGGGCGGCGGAAAGCAACCGAAGCGGTGACGCCACTGCAAAAAGCGAAACAACACACCTCGGAGCTGGTGCTGAACTGTCAGTTTGTCGGTGGTAGCAACGGTGGTGGTAGTGTCGGTGCGACGGTGAGCGGTGAGTCAGTTCGACAAAAGCAACAGCACCACTCACAGCATCAGCAGCAGCAGCCACCAGCGTCGCAACAGCACCATCATCATCAGCGTGCCTCTAGCACCAGCGAGTGCGGTGAGTTCAGTACAAAAGCATTCGATTCTTGTGATAATCTGCTACGTCAGCAGCAGGAGCAGCGACAACACCAACACCACCACCACCACCACCAGCACGAACTCCACCGGCCGCGACAAACGTGCAGTGCCGGTGATTGTGTAGATAATCATGCAGCGCGTGCCCAACCGCCGGGCCGCCGGGACGCGGAGGTGTCGGCGGGGAGCGGGCTGGTCGGTACGCTGGCCCAGCTCGAGCCCGCCACCGACGAGGCCACGATCCGGTCGGTGAATCTAGAAAAGTTTAACAAATTGTACGCCAACAACAGCAGCCGGATAGACAGCCTGAAGGAGCACTTTCTCATGCGGAACGCGCTCACGACCGCCCTGCAGAACCTCGAGCTGGAGAACCGGTCGCGGGTGGCGGGAACGGCTGCACCACCCGGCCGCACCACCGTACGACCCGCACCGGAAGACGGTGCTGAATGTTCGGCGCGCAACAGTGGTGCCGGTGACGCTGTCGCCAACAACACCACCAACAGCAGCTGTAGCAACAGCAATCGAAGCAACAGCAGCAGTAACACCAGTGCCAACTCACCGGAAACGTCGGCCGCGACCGGCGATGACGGGGGCGACGGTGGCGAACCGGCCAGCGGTGCCAGCGGCAGTGGAAGCGGTGCGGCCGCGGGACAAAAGAAGAAAAAATCACCCGAAAAGCGTCTCGTTATCGATCTGAACGATCGCTCCAAGTACACCGAGGAGGTATCGGTGTGAGTACGCTACAATAGAATACAAAACATGAACATTTCCTTGTACGAAGGTGCAGGTACCGAACAAGACAAAACAATCAAACGACAAAAACAAAAGCCCTTCGCAAGGTCGAAGCGTTCGGTTTGTCCTTAGTGCGGTTTTCCGTACCGGGGGGGAACGATACGTATTTTTTATGCTCAACCGTTCCGCTGAACAAAAGGAAGCTTGTCACATTTCACAGTCCTTCCCGCACGTTTAGTAAACGATAATTGTAGGGCGTTATCGGTTGCGATTAGAACCGTTACCGGCGGGAAACACAATGATGTCGTCAAATTTGGATTTTATTTTCCTCCGTCCTATCTTTGGGTCAGTTGGAGTTCTGTAAAATGTTGTATCCATTTATCTGCAAGAGGAGTTTTGAAGTTTTATTTCAATTGACTTACATTTTTTTCTTTTGAGTTTGAAGAAAAAAAACAATCAATGATAAATTGATCGGTGTTTGAATTATTATGATTACGATGAACCTATAATTTCTAGATGTTAAAAGATTTATGATTTTATTTAACATTTATTTCGGCATATATTTATTATTTGAATATAAAAGTTAATAATTTGATCTATGGTACTTTGATTTAAAATGTTATATATTTATAACAATTTCATGTGTTTAATTTAATTCTTTTGTTTGCCCCCTTCTTCCATTCATTTTGATTCAGTTTTCGTAATGAAAGCCTATCATTTCCATCTCATCCAATCATTTTCCCCTATCAACAAGGATCATTGTTTATCACGGTTAATCCCGCTGCGGTCATTTGTTTTGTGAAGCTATTGTTGTTTGCCACTGATAATCTCGGCGCATTAAACATTCATGCGCCGCTTCAACGACCGTAATACGCGAACAGTCATCATGTGTGCCGCCACCACCACCAACACAGGCACATGTTCTTCCTCTCGGTGGTATTGCTTTTGTTGTGCATAATTAAAACAAACCAGTGTGACTGTTGTGTCACGGAATTCTCACGCTTTCACTCCGTTTCGCTTCATCGACAACATCGGCTTATCAGAGCAGCCGACCCTTCGAACAGACACCATCCTCGAAACCTTCTCCCTCAAGCGGTCCGGTCGTAAAATCAATTTATGAACTGCACAACGCAGCGCAACACGTACCCCAAACAAGGACACTTTTTCATTCGATGTTATCACGCGCTCCCGACGGGGAGAACGCCTCCCGCCATCGCCCGGTGCGTGTATTGGCATGCAATTGTTTCGACATTTGTTTGGGACACCCCACGCCCACCACGAGCCAGCACAACTTATTACATTATTTCCAATTTTCTCTACGTGCTCAGCGTATTGTTGCGCAGCGACAAACCGAGAACTGAGATATGACACTCATACTGTCATTTCTGAATTCCCCTGCACCGGTGAAATGGAGAACTACGAACGAAGTGAAGGAGCTTCCACCATTACTTGTTATGTTTATGAAATCTACGAAATCTTCGTTCCCTCGCCCGCGCAAAGAATCACTTCATAACGCGACGGCAAATGCTGCTCGCGCTCGAAACAAAACCACGCAAGACCTGATAAAAGCAACAATTTTATGTCGCCTCTGTTTCCGTAAATACTCTACCCGCCTCTGGGGCAGAGCATTACGTTTAAAGCACCTCATTTTGAACCACAGGCGGAACATGTTTTCGAGCCAATAAAATCGACACTGTTCATCGCGGCTGTCTTGATGCCGTCGTCCGTAAGATGTTACACTATCACGAACAACGTATTTGTTCGGTTCATTCGAAAAATTAACACAAACAATTTTTGAACACTTTTGTCAGCAGTAAAACGTTTGTGGTTTGTATGTTTTTGCACCGGTTTGATTGCTAGCAATAACTTTCAAACTAATAACATAAAAATTCATCGTCTTTAGTAAGCGAAGCTCAACATACAACTCCTCGAAAGGGAACATCAGCCACTGTATAATTTTCCTTCTCAGAGCATACCTAGCGCTTGGAACGCTCCCAACATGGCAACCACAATTTGTTTCCCTCTCCCTCCTTCTTCGCTCTCTCTCTCCCTCTCTTCTCTCTAGCTTTCCTCTCGTGAACCCTCCCTGAAAGGTCAAGAATTCGTTTGATCTTGGCATATGCGAGTCAACCAGTGGTTGTACGATGGTTGATGGAAGCTAATCTGATATAGTGGAAAAAATGGCATGTATGCAATAAACAGATCATCTGCACCACCACGTCAGATAACCGCCTGAGGTGATGTAAAATATCAAAGCACATTCCTACCCGTACTGCCACTACGGCAACAACATTGGCAAACGTTTTGCAAAATTGTGTTACGAGTTTTGCTCTACCCATTTTTACAACCGATGGAGACGCCCGGTCGTTTGTGTTTCGTTCTGTATCATCGGCGAGGCGCCCAGTCGGTGTTACTGTGTCGGACTAAAGGCATCGATGACATGCAACAGCATATACATTATGAAACAAGACAACATGTTTCAATGGCAAACACAGGAATATACAAAACACGAACCCATGCTACCCAAAATACCCCCACCGGCATCTTTTTAAAAGATTAGAACCGATAAGCGATATTCCACCAGACACGCATGCACGTACACTGAACTAAACTACACGAAGCGGAACGATTCGTTCGAAAACGGAGAGCATCAAAAGCCATCATTCATCAATATACCCACACACACCGCAAGCAAATAATCACGACAATGTGCTTCGGGCACGAAATATTGTCATTCACCTGAGGGCAATATTTATTTTCGATACTTTCTTTGCGATTTTATCGGCTTATTTATGCTGTCACATGCGAACAGCTCATTTCCATACGCAATGAATTATGGTTTGATGATTTGTCAATATTTTGCCTCGGTTTTAGACCGACCGTGTGGAGTTTCGGATCGTAAAAGAAGCTTTTGCTCGGAAGCAATTGAATATCAGTGGGAGACACGTTTGGTTTCACAACAAATGACTGGTGGATTATGTGATGATAGAAGATGATTATAATAAGGAAGAAGCAATACGTTTGTAAACTGTGATTTGGTATTAAAATTATGTTTATTTCTTTGTGATTGGTAAAATTATACATCGTCTAATTTGTAATATATAACAACGACGATCGTCCCGAAACTCACGTGCCATATGAACTTCCCTTCATCCCTGCATTTAAATCCATAACTCATTTAAAAAATGTCAAATGCTCCACCGAATCAAACAACGTCCAGTAAAAATCAGCACATCTGAAAACGAGACCTCTTTTACTTCTCGTCTCTGCTTCTTCAAAACGTAACTTCAAAACCAGGTGACAAACAGCAGAGCGAAACACGAGAAGAAAAAAAAACGTTTTCTAAGAGAGCCCCTTAGAGAACGTTTAAGAAAAAAGAGCGCTCGCAGGTGCTTACAATCCTGACGTATGAATTCGATTCCAGTGGACAATTTGGCAATGGTGAACAATGTGTTCCCATGTGTTCCTCTACCCAACCGATTGCGTTAATCAAACATATCTCTAAACTTTACCTAAAACCAGTAGGTTAGTCCTTATTCGACGCTGCTGTACAGAGGCTGCTTATTTAGAAACTAACGTGACGAGACTAATGCCAAGCAGCAGTTCGCATTATGTTGCTATATTTGTAAGAAAGCGGTACTTCCTGTACATAGCGCTAAAGTTTAACTCTTGGAACAATCCGTACGGCACAAGGATATGTATGTACAAAATGATCAAAGTGAAAATTACAGAGCTGGAACACTCGTTGTTGACAGTTTTGGCTCCGTTTGCCGTACATTCCCGCAGCAGAAACCAGCAGTTGATACAAAATATTAGATCAATCACTATTTTACTAAATAAACCCGCCAGTTGATCAGTTGCTATAGATTTATCGAAAGACAGAGCGTAAGAAAATCATCTCACCAAAAAGAAAAACCATCGGTTGTGGCAAGTAGACAAATTTACGTTGATTCGACGCTCAATGCGTGCTCTCGTTTATTTATTTGTTGAATCGTTACGTTGTTGTCTGTTGCAGCATATAGTGACATACGGTGACTTTAATGCATTACATCGGCACGCGCAAACTGTTATCGATTTCAGTAGCGTTAAGTGATCACGCGCCGCCGGGGCAACCGTGCCGATTGCTTCGAGAAGCAAAATAGTTAAACAGTTTCCAATCAATGCTCGTACGCACCCGTCACACACGTTAACGTCGTCGAACGCATTCTTTAGGTAGTGATCGGAAAATAAATCGTTTCAAGTAGCATAATGTAACACAAACACACAAATACATACACACGTTTGTTATAAGGTTCCAATTCGGCACGATCGGCGTCAGCCCGCTTGTGGTCGCAGTTGCGGCGCACAAAACATGAAGCATTCACAGTGAGATAGTGTGCTAAGGAAAGATTTATACGTAATCTTATTTATCTCTAATAAGCATCACGGCAACAGCTGACCGTGGTACTGTACAGGACGGTAAAGGGAGAGTGTTTGCCGCGGTGTATCAACGGTCAACAGCAGGAACGTTCGTTTCATATTTTGTACAAATTAAATAAAAACAATTCACTTTGTTCGTTCGTGGAATAAAAGCAAGAACGTTTTCCGCTGGTACGATGTATATTATTTCGCCCCACAGATGTCAGAGAAGCTCACACAGATCCAAAGGTACTATCGGATAGCAGGAACGTGGGCAAAACGCGTATGAACTACTAGCGTGTAAGTGTAATAGGAGTGTAAGTCCAGCAATAGGTTAAAACGCTACGCTCACTACGATGTGAAGAAGAAATATTCAATAAAATCAAATTTTATCATTCTAAGAATACAATGGATACTGGAGTTTGTTTCTTTTTTCTTTGATGAAAATTTGAATGATGACACCGTTAATATGTGGTGTATGAAGAGAGAAGAAATAACAAATACAAAAACTGAATAATGCTCTCTCTTAATAATATTATATGAATATTTCATATATAACTTACACAGTTTTGTTAAAGTTTTTTTATCACTGAAAAATAATCCACAAGATCTTTATCCTCTAAACCTTCATTTAAAAAAAACCTATAAAAATCACATCAGATCGAGTATGCATGCTGATTATGATAACCACAATACATCAGCACTCCATCCCACCAGCGGACATTAATTAATAAGCGCACGGTTTTCATCAGCTGCCTCATGCATACTGGATACGAAAATCTGCTACGGACCCACGCGAAATTCGAAATACGCTGGAAGTCATCAACCGTTTTACGCCTCAAAACCCCAGCGCCATGATGAATAATTTTTCGCGCATCAACACACATCCGTCGAGGACGTTTCGTGCGAGCCACGGACATCCCTAGTAATGAGTTTTAATATTTCAACTTCACGACTTCATACCAACCTGGTAACGAAATATGTTAGTTGGTAGCGAGAAAGAAGGTTTTTACTACGATTTTGATGTTCCGACGTTTCGGTTGTCCTTTTGGCAGCATAATAAAGTCATTAATAAATACGCTCCAAATGGAACCGCCAAATGACGCCGACCAAGAGGGACGAATGTCGCATATGCATTACTTTCGAATAATAAAGACCGGGCTCATAAATATTTCACTGCATCGAGATGCAAATGCGCGTTGCCGTAATACTTCCACCGATCAGTGTCTAACGACACCGGTCAATCACTTACTGGCGACCAAGTATCGCTAGCGTCGTCTTGAAGCATAAGCACTTCTGGCATAATGAAGCGAAGCTTTCTAAGTAAAGTGTCCCGGCAATCAATATCACGTCAAGAGCTTATTACATATTCAATCCCTATCAGAAGTGCTAAGATATCTTACCAGTTGAAAATACTTTGGGCTTCACCCTGTAAGGAAAATCGATCTAAATAAGTGTAGTGCATCTTCGCGAGCCGATAAACGATACTTATATTAAATTTCCCCATCCCTACCATACTAGTTGCTCTAAGTGGCTTTAATTACCGCCAACGGCTGGATGGCTGAATACAAGCTCCAGTGAAAGACGCACGCTACCTCGTGTCACCAAAATCTCACTCAGTTTTTATACAACTTTTACTGACGGTCAAACTTCACACACACGGGAAATGATTTAACTCAGCACGCAACGAAAGTGTAACATACGACGCACTCTGAGGCATTGTGAAATCCCTTTCCACCACTTTACACCCAACGAACAAAAGCCACAACTTCAACACAGCCCGTTCCTTTCCGGTCCTTGTCGTGCAGCGGTCATATATTAAATTATTTTTAGCTCAGCCGACTGTGCCGGTGAACCGTTCGCTGATGACACTTCGCACGAGTTGAAGTAACGGCAAGCAAAGGTACAGTAATTCGGCACGGTGTGACAAAAGCGGCAGCCCCACCTACCCCACTGGTGATATTTACCATCAGCTTTCCATTGACTTAACTTAAGGTCGAGACAGACTTTGCGGCTGAGAGCACTCGCGTTGTCGGAACGCTTTTGGCTTACGCTACGTCCTATCGCATTAGGCAGCCAGCCAGAATGTTTGCAAAGGTGGAAGCTTTCTGAGCCGTTTGTTTGCGTTTTTGATTATTTTTTGCTCGCTGAGTGCTTACCAACTTTGCTTTGCGAACGACCGGAGCCGCATCAATCGTTGATGTGCTCCAGCGACGTTAAAGAGTAACGTTTGGCAGCTGTCATGTAGTTGCGAATTTTTTGAAATTGTTGTTTGCCATGGGGAAATAAATCGAGCGATAAGAGTAGAAAGTAGCAAGCTGATATCAAATTATGAGTGTGTGATAAATTCAACGGCAATGATAGATAGCTGAAAGTGGAAAACGATTAAACAGAGATTTCAAATATTGCAACATAGCAATTTAAAGAGAATATTGAATAAAAAGACTCTTTGAGACAGATTGCTTTCAAATATTCCTACGAATTTTAAGTAATTCGCTTTCAAGCGAGCAGCACATTATGGCTGCTTCTCAATG
>JXWZ01006468.1:0-53657 GCA_000956215.1 Anopheles farauti No. 4 | reverse complement strand
GGTTGGGGAGGGGAAAATCGATTAGAATCGCAACGGAGCGTTCCGGTCGCGCTCGCGGGTTCGCTTTTCCCGCGCACAAAGCGTGATGGAATTTAATTAATCATATGTTTCCTGTTCCCACCACCCACCGGCGCTCCGGATCCGGCTCGAAGGACCAAAAAGAAAAAACCCCCAACGATTCGCACTCGCAGCACCGGGACGCCCGGGCATGTTTCATTTAAATACCGTGCCCACCGTAAGGTCGCTTGAGCGTGTGTGTGTGTGTGTGTGCGTTATGTCTGTTTATTTATGTCGTTTTCTCTCTTTCGCGCGCTTTCCCACACGAACACTCCCGCCAGCCCCCGGAGCGAATTAGTCCGGTCCCGTTATGCCACGGCGGCCCGAACGCATCCTTTCCCACCGACGCTCCTCCGCTTCCACTCCGGGCAAGATTCATTAAATTAATTGGAAACGACCCGGCACCGTCTGCCATACGTTTTGTTTGTGCCGCCCGCCATTTTGCATAATTTCGCCGCTCCGGCGAATCAACGCGCATTCGGAAATGCAACCTGAAGCGAACCTGATTTATAGATGGTGCAAGCAATGTTGCCTTATGAGACACATTTTTACAAATTATTTAAGCTCCAGAAAAGATACTTTCACACACAACTGTGATTTGATGGCTTTATTTTTGATATTAAAAAAAATGTTTAAAAATACAAACGACCTTGAATACTACTTGAATATTCAGGAGCGTTTTTTCTAAGACTTTTCCGATGCTTCCAGCATAATTGTTATTTAATATTTCAATATTCTATACATACATACATGTCATTCCATTTTTATCATTCTCTCATATTTTATTCTAAAATAGAATGGTTGATTCTATAGCTACGTTACGCACTGTGCAAAGGTTAACCTTCACGTACGAAAGTACAACCCAATCACGAACTGTCCCAAAGCGAAACCTTTAATGTCGTTAAACTCACATGCGGCCCGTGCGGGAGAAGAGCGAAACGAAACAACCGTTGTCTGCGCGTTCGACGAACCCCAGCGCAGCGAACGCGCGTAGAATAAATGCTAACGACGTCGCTTTCGCCGGTACGTGCGGAGCGGACAAATTGGAATGTCCCCGGCCGGCGTGGGAGATCGGCGAACCGAACCGGCAACGTTTTGCGTTCTCGCGAGCAGCGCGCCTCGGTAGCCTACTTTGTTTTGTTTTTTTTTAATTATTTTATTCAGGTTCGTCGCCTGATACAACATTCCGCCGAGCTTGTAGATAAGCTTTCGGTCCTTCGTGCCGGATTCGATGCCGCGACGGCGAAGTGTATGACAAATTATGCGCTCACCGCCCGCGCAAGTAAGTCACGTTTGTGTGTCTGTGCGTGTGTTTTTTTAGTTTCTTGCTTCTCGTGATTTCCTCTTTATCGCGCCATCTAGAACACCTGGCACTGCCTCGATTTCTCACTCTCGTAATTAGAAAGTGCGTGTCGCAACACGGACGGCCAGCCCGGTTCGGCCGTCAATTTTATTTACTCCCTTTTGCCCATTGTTCCTATTATTTATCGAGGGATTTTTTTTTATTGTTGCTGTTGCTCCTTTCCTGCGTGCAGTTCAACGATCGTTCGATCGTGATTCCTGCACGACGCTCACTTGTTAACAAAAAAAAAAAGTGAAGAAAAACCAGCTCGCCCCTAGCCCGCACCCGGCCCATTTCGATACGGTGGAATTTTTAGAAACCGAGCGGGAGGTCAACCATTGTCCGTCAATTTTCGTCCGGCGAGCTTCTGTGCTGCTGCAGCAAATCGACGAGTGGGGGGGGAAGAAAAAAAAAACCCCCACCCGACGACACCGACGTCAGAGCGGATCCGTGCCGAAAGCTGAAAAGCAAATTAAGCCCCCCGCGGAAGATTAGAACCGAGCAAATACCGAGCGCTGACGACATGAGAGGAGTAGAACAGAGCAACGAAAAAAAAAAAAACACACCAACATAAAATAAACAACATTAAAATCCGTAGCCGAAGCATTTAATTTCCGGACTCGGTGCCCGGCGGTGGCGGGCAGCGAAAACGGACGCCGTGACGCAATTTCCCACCCACACCGCGGCCGGACGAGCGGGTTGAGTGGATAGGAAAGACAAAAAATTGAAACAAACGAACAAAAAAAAAATCAACTCAAAATCGCACCCGTTGCCGCCGCCGCCGGCGGGTTGCCAAGGTTCCGGAACATTTGCTGTCATCTTAACGCGTTTTCCTGTTTGTTTAGCCCATTTTGCCCGTGGCTGGGAAGTGGAATAATCCACGCGAGAACGCGGGCGCTGGCGCCACGTCATGCCCGATGCGGATTTTCGGGCAAGCGACGAACCCCGTGGCGGCTTTTTTTTGGAAGGTTATTTTGTTGTTTATTTTGTGTTTTTTTTTTTGGCTACACGTGTGTGCGCGTTTTGTGAGAAAGGAGGTGCGGAGGTCGCCCACACACACAAAACGAAACCCAACCACCTCCTAATAAGTGATAATTGTAGCACCTCGCACGCAACTCACCAGGTGTGGTTTTTTTTTTTTAATTTTATTTTTAAGGTAACTTTAATGCTCCCCCCGTTTGGTGCACGAGAGGGATGCTGGAGTGCCCTTTTTGGGAGGGCGCAAAGTGAAAGTGATAAATTCGTTATCTTCCTTCTGCGACACGCTCGTGATAGTTTTACGACACATTTTGAAACTATTTTTTTCTCCACGGAAAGTTCACTTCAAGCGCAGTTCAAACAAAGACGGCACCGTGACTGATTGCGATCATTTATTTCAGCTGTCACGCTGGACGTTGCCACACATCGGTTGCAAACAGTGTGTCGGCTGTTTCAACAGAACCTCCAGCCGGAGCATCGCGTTATAAATATCGACCCCTCGTCGACGGAAAAAGCCACAAACTGACGCTTAGGAAGCCCAGCGATGAAGCTTTACCAAGGTAAGCGAGCCATTGCGCTTCGTACGAGCCCTTTTCTAACCCTGTTTCGCGCCGGGCAGGAGGAAAACTTTTCACGTTCGCGGTGCTGGTGGCGATCTGCTGCTGTTTGCTGGCGGGCCCAACCGACGCCCTGCCCGGCAAACCGATCCGCAGCTCCAAAACCTCCAGCCCGGCTTCGTCCGGCAAGAAGCAGGAAGCTCCGAGGCATTCGCTCGGGAGCGGCGCACGGACGGCGCTGGTCGGTGGAGGTGTTTTAGGCGGCATACTGTCGTCGATCTAACAGCGCTGCTGGCGACAACCTAACCGCCCACGGCACCAACGCTACAATATTCCTACAAAAAAAACGAACCACAGTGGTGACCGTTGCAGTAGGGGCGATCTTTTTTTTATCTTATGGTTTAACAATTTCTGATTTCAAAAACCGAAGCAAGTGAGATAATAAAGCTGTGCATATCGCAATAAGAGGAAGACTTTTTGTTCTTGTGTAAATTTGCAATTGATTTTTTAAAATGAAATTTATTAACTATCTTTTGTATATTTTTTATTCTAATTTTTTTTTTGAGCGACTAACACTATGTTCAAGAGAAAATAGCTTTCGAGCTAAAAATTATTTTCAATTTGAACAATCATTTTGTTTGGTCGTCCACTGTGCTGTGGGCTTGCGGAAAGGAATTCCAAGGGTGAACAGAAATAAAGCGCGTTCCTGTTCTGGGCGAAGCGAACGCGAACACCCAATTTGTCAGACGGGATGGTTCCGTATAGAAGAACGAACCCTTCTGCCTTTCTGCCGGCTTTCTAGCTGTCCTTACCGCCCCAACTCCTCTCCTGCCTCCTTTTAACATATTTCCCGTCGGGTTTTTGATTATGATAATAGGCGCACCGCATATAATGCCGGTCCGGGCAAACAATTGCACCGATTGCCATTGCTCATCTACATTGAATGGACACGGGACGGATGTCCTTTTGCACGGATGCCCCAGCCACCGTTGTGTGCGCTGCACGCGACGACCTTCGCGACCGGGCGGGAGCTCGGCGAACGCTTGTTTGTGCCGGGCGGATTGGGCCTTGTTTGCCAAATTGATCGATTGATACGGGCACGCGGACTACACGGCCCGTCGCCCAACCGGACCCGGGTTCGGTCTGCGAGATTAACATCGCGCACATAAAACCTCGCCCTTTCCATATTTATACGATCGCGAGCCATGGCGGTCACTTGCGGGGGGAAAAAAAATACTTTTCCCGCCCGACCCGATCCTGGGGACGGGAAATTACGCCGGACAAATAATTAACCCTTCCCTTTCCAGCCGGTGGGAGAGGAAGGGACGAAACGGATCGATGATCCGGGTGGAGCGTATAAAACAAAGCATCGCATCGGTAGTGCGATGCCTGTGTCGATAAAAAAAAACATCCGGATCGGGTTATTCTTCCCGATCCGCATAATAAGGTACTATTAATAATTCATCATTTACATACGCATATGCAAGCAGAAGCCGATCTTTAAAGACGATTTCAAGAGTTTTCGATTAACAATCAAGCTTGTTTTAATATCGAGAGTGAAAAGGATATTTAAGATATATTTTTAAACTTTTTTTTTCATACATTAAAAGCTTTTTATCCCCCAAGCGAAAGAGTAATATCTATTATTTTGTTTTCTAATTCGGTACCCGGTAAGGATTGAGATGGATTTCCTTCAAGCGGTCCCATAAAACTCTATCAGTCGAGGCACGAAAAAATCCTACTGCGAGCTGCAAAAAAAACCCTCGCCGAACGTATCGCCGATAGCGACGAGCAAAAATGAAAAGGCAGCTACTGCTCGAGCGAAACTAATTTTTTAATCTTGCCTAAAGTAACCGACGGTGGTTCGGGAACGAGCGGCGAGGTAAGGGGCTAGCGGGAGAAAAGAATCTAATCCCCTCCTTCCCCCCGCACTCTTCTCGCATGCGTGGCGTGTCTACCCGGAGCGATAATTTTGGACATTACAGATTCATCATGCCCCTCGCAGCATTCGGGGGAAGGGAGGGGGCATGAGAATTCTTCTGTTGTATTATTATGGTGGTGTATTACAAAAAAAAAAAAAGTTTTATGCGCCCCACACCACCACGGGCAAGCAGTGGAGGAAAGATATTTTGTTTTATGTTTATTTTCGTTTGAAAAACTTTTTGCCCCGTTCGTCGCTTGCTCGGGCATTTAAATTCTTTGATCTAATCATAATGATTTAATTGGATTTTTTAATTTTATTTTTGTTTTTTCGGCGCAACTTACTCACTTATTGCTAAAAAGTGTTTTTTTTTTGTGCGAGAAAAAAGGCCTCCTAGAGCAAAACCAGCGAAGTGAAGTTGGGGGGTAAAAAATAAATAAAAATAAAATAAAACTATTCAAATCCCCACAGGCGATTGGCACGATACTGCTGTTTGTGTTCTACAGCTCGACGACAAAGCAAACCGATACGATTGTGTGCGCTTTAGGGCTGCCTGTAGTCTTTAGTGCCTTTCCCCTTTCCCTCCCGCCCGTTGCCTTACCCGCCAGTGTACAAACATTAGTGGCTTTTGATGAAATCGATGCCCGTGCACAATATGATCCGGGCAGCGGCAGCTGCTGGCGACTCCCCACCCCAGAATCTTTGGTCGGGGGAGGAAAAGGAGGCTCTAGACTGGTTTACTGGCTGGTGCGGATTACGTAAAGCCGCCCCGGGAAGCCGAAAGGAACGGTACGATCTAATGCCTCCGGGGAAGGGGGATGGTGGGTCGTTACACCCGGGCCCGGGCGTACTTTCAAATTCAACCCGCCTCCAGAGGGCCGTCCAGAAGCGCACAAAACCTCGCATTAGAGCGTAATGTTCGCGTCGCCAACCGAAATTTGATTGTGTGTGAGTATTTTGTTTTTCTTTTTTTTTTAGTGAGCACTATGCGATGAGATAATTGGGCGATGAGGCAATGGAGCATCCTTTTGGGAGATTTTTCTCCTTCGTCTTCTTGTACGCACCGGATTGATAAATGGTGGTTCGCGCACGCGGATGAAGTTATTGTGAGCCGGCGAACAATGCGGCTGCTAACGAGTAGCCGCCTGCGAAGTGAAGCGAAAGTAAGGCAATGCCCTGTCACCGATGACGTCGGCGGCTGGAGCGGCTGGTAGCAGAAAGCGAAAGGATTTATGAATTTATTCGCGCCCATAAAATAGCTACGTTATTCCTGCAGCTGTCGTTTGTGATGGAGTGATGTCAGAATATATTTGAAAAAAAAAAAACAAAAAATAAGCACGGAAGCAGCAGAAGGCAAAAGCCAATCTGGCTGGAATTTATTTTCGGTTTAAAAAAATGAACTTTTTTCAAATTGATTGCTTCAAAAGCAATACTTCATTTATCTTTTAATACTAAATAGGTTTGTTACTAATTTGTATGTTGCTTTGAACGCACTATATACAAAAAATGTAAATAATCAAATTCAACTCGTTAAATTAAAAAAAAAAACCCCAATATTCTCCCGCACAATACCGTTTTTATCAAGCATATTTTTCCCCCCGTTGAAATGTTCCCCGTGGCTGAAAAAAAACACTCCTTTTTACATCACCGATTGGAAGGCCCACAGAAACTGCGCGTTCAGGACCTGGTTCGCGATTTAACATCCCCGATAAGCGCGCGACCGTTTAAGACAAACTTATCGCAAACAAAACCGCGAAACAAACCGAAACCATTTTGCGTGCAATGATTAATGAGCGCACCGTGCATTATGCAAGCACATTGTTCTCTCTCTCTCTTTCTCGCTCTATCGCGGCTGCTAATAGAAAGAAAAAGGAAACCCCATTCTCTTATCATGTTCATTTTAAATCGACCCCGATTCGGGACCGGGTGGGTCGAGCTGCATGAGAGGTAGAAAGGGGGAAACGATATTTATTGCTACACACGAACGGAGTGCGAAATCGAATAACGTTACGAACCGGCCTGAGGGAGCTGGCACGGGACTGCATTTTATGATCGATGATTGGCACGGTCGGGTGGGGTCGGCGATCCTTCCCATCCCTGCTGCCCGTTTCAATGAGGAATAAAATAAACTATTTTTACTTCGTTTTTTTTTTCAAATAAGTTGGATTTTATTTTATTTTATTATTTTTATTTCTTTCAAAACTTTTTTTAAAATCTCTCTCTCCCTCTCTCTTTCTCTCTCAGAGCGCCCACACTCGCCAACTTCAAGCCCCAAACGCCAAAAAATAGCCAGAGAGTGCGAGCAGACCGCTAGCGGTAGCATCACCTTAACGCTTTCCAATTAATTCACTCCTTCACCATCTGGAGCCCTTGCCGGCGGCCACCCTTGGAATTAGCATAAGCCGCTACCACCAAGGTGTCACCCTTTTACGGGTGACGCGCCGGCGTCTCGCAATCAACGAAAAGTCGAGCGTCGAAGCGCATGTTTTTGGACGAATCCGCAGCGAATTTGTGTTAATCTGAAGCATTTGTGGCAGAAGCGGCCTTCGGCTGCTGGCGTGTTGTCGGCATTGCCTCACGCCTAATGCAATAATGGGTAGCAGAGAGGGAGCGGGGGAGGGGGGTGCTCTCCTCGCGCGCTCGTTAATCATCGGCTCGTTTAGGGTTTGGAACTGGAAACTGGAGAACCGAAAACGGTTGCTTGCCAACGCCGACCATGGCAAGGCCGACCGCTTTGAAAAGTAATGTATTTGAGCTACACAAGGGGGTTTTTGATTTTCTTTTAAATTGTTTATGTTTTTTTTTTTAAGAAATAAAACGTTCCTTAACAAATACAAATGATTTTAAAAATAATTTGTATTAAACAAAACAAAAGAATTCAAAGTAGAAAATAACCAATAAAAACAATGTCAATCACTCGGAAGTAGTGTTACCAAAAAAAACGAACGACTAAACTAAGCAGGGACACATCTGTAAAGCTATCAACATTCTCCCACGCTTTATATTGAACAATTAAAAAAATCCCTCCCTGAAAAACGTGATTTTAAAATTCAACGCTTTCCCCTCTAAAAAAACCTTAAACTTCTACTTATCGTGGGTAAAGTTTTTGCGATAAAACTGTTTTGCGGCGTACGTGCACGCGTGTCGCCAAAACGCCGGACCAGCCACACCGCAAACGGAAGAATGACAAATGTGGTGCTGCGCGCAAACGAAAGCTCGCTTCGCAGAGGGATTTTATTTATTTATTTATTTTTTTTTTTCGGGGAAGAAATCCTCTCCCACCCTCGGTTTTATGGGATTTTTAGGTTTTGCCGTGGGCAGGAGGGAACGATGGGGAGGAGATGCACGTACACTTTTACGACGTCTGCATGGACGGTTTGGTTGCGGTGACCATTTATTGCGTTACACCATCAAACGGCGAGTTCGGCGCAAAACACATTTATGGCTGCACCGAAATTGGGTTTGGTGTGTAGCTGTTGATTTTTATTATTGTTTTTTTTTTTCGTGCCTTGCCCAGCTCTGTTTTTGGTGCGCGTTGCTGTGCCTTTCGTTCGTGGCAGAAGCGCTCAGGAGGCTCAGATTTTTTTCAATATTAATTTAAAAGTTTCAAAAACCCCACACTTGTCACCGAGCGGCGAGAGGAAATGTCGAATTAGAGCGAATTAATTGCCCCGCCCGCGAACCCTACGGTGATCGCGTGATGCTCATCAGAAGGGGGATGAGGCGGAGACGGGAAACCAAATCTCATCCCACCGTACCACGCAGCTTCCAAACGTTTCGTTCGAAAACTTCTTCGAGTGGGCAAGCGACGAACCTTGTTTTTTTTTTTAAATATTTTTTTAAACTCTTGTTCGTCTGAATCTCGCGCCCTATCTCGCTCTTGCGCTCCCCAGACGAGCTTCACACCTTTCTCTTCCCATCCACCGGCGCGGCAGAAGGTGGAGGGCGCGTAACGTGCGATGGCTGCAGGGTTGGGTCCCTGCTGTCCCGTCCATTAATCGAACCAAAAGCCCATATTACACTCGCCCTCTCCTCGGGTGGGACCAGTTACGCAACAAATGTCAAACGCTTTATTCAATAGCGTACCGCGAGATGGGAGAAATAAGTGGGAGATTTTTATTTATTTATTTTTTTTCAAAAACAAAAATAACAAAAATGCTACGAAACGAACCTTTTTGAGTGATTTGTGTGGTTAAATTTTAGTTTTATAAGCTTATGTTGGTGTGTGTGTGTGTGTTTTTATTCCTAATTTGTGCATTCTCCATCTCACACGCACAAATACACACACTTGGCGCTAGCTCGTTTGGTATAAGATTTGCAAAACGTTAAAATAAAACGAAAGACTTGTGTGCGATATCAGACCCCGGGCAAGCGACGAACCCGTCCCGTGCGCCGGTAAAAAAAAAGGTAAAAGGTGCACCGAATCGGGGGGGCTTTCGACTCACCGTAAGGGTATAATAAATCGCGCACACCCATTTCCTCCCGTCTTCCCCGCTCAAACCCAACCACAGCTCCCGCCACCGGTTTTCTGCACAAATGGAAATTTCGTTCGCCCGCGTCGGGGTGCGTTTCCTTCCATTCTGCTCGCAACAGCTCGCGGGCGGTTCGCGTTATGTCAGTTTGGGGTATATAATTTGAATTTTCTATAATAAAAAAAAATACACACACACAAAATTTGCACCATCACAAATCCTTTCTCCCGGCGGGTAGATTCGCCCCGAAGCTGCGGTTGCGGGTTCTTCGGGTGCCCCCGGTGGCAATTTCGGGTTTGGGTTTTAATTTTACAACCCTCGCAACCGCCCGGCCGATAGCGGAGAGACCGTTTTGGGGGTTTCCGTTCCGTTTCGGAGTGTTTTTGCATTTTTCTTTTCGTCGCTGTTATTTCTAAATTTAATTCCTTTCTTTTTCACGTTCGCGTTTTGCGAAACGCCGGCGGTGGTTTTTCGATTCTAGGGCAGCGATAGCTTCGAAATAGATAGCAAACGAAGCCCGCCGCAGGGTGGCAGGGTATCCTTCTGGGCGGTTACGAAATCTTCGCCAACGCCTCCGAGGGACTGAGCCGATCTAGTTTTCTAGCGTTTTATTGTGCCCGCATGATTATTCCCCGTTGATTTTACTGGTGTGGTCCGATTGCATCACCCCTTGAAGGATCGGGGTGTACGTCGCGAAGGGAAAAGGAAGGGAAGGAAGGGTTTTTATGATAAAAAAGGATGAAATTTCCACCATTTTAATAATTAAAAATAATGGATAACAAAACTCTTCACAACTAAAAATATGCACAATTTGGGGAGAACAAAAATTACTACTTATTTTATAAATTTCGGCATTTTAACTGATAAATTAGAAAATATCATAAATCACAAAAATGAAAATAACTGCCATTTGAAAACGATGCGCATCAGTTGCCAAACGAAACGGTAACATCTTCACACCGCTGATGCTTCTTTTTTCGGTGATCGATTCCCCAGCCAGCGGCACGCGAAGACAGAACGAAAAAAAATAAATCAAAAACCAGTTTCCCTCGCCCCGAGCAGGGCCCGGCCAACGCACGCGACCAAACCGAACGCGACCTTGATCAATTTATTAGGCAGAAGACGCGACCGTCCAGGGGGCCGTGAGGCGTCAGCGTCACATACCGTACGCACCGCGGGCTTAATCGCGCATCGCCGCCGGCTGAGGTGAATGTGTGAGCGATTAGCATAAATTAAGTTAAAGTGCGCTGAGCGCGGCGGAGCAGTTCGTTACGGGTGGATGAGAAGGGCGCAGAGCCGGGAGCAAATATTTTTTACCGATCAATATTTGCCCCCAAACTCAACTCCCCTCCTGGGGTTGTTTGTATTTTTTTTTCGAAACGAAATTTTTATTTTCGGTGTATTTACCCGCACGGACAAATTGAGTGCGTTCGTTTCGCTTTTAAAATGATTGAGTGAAACCAACAAAAAAAAATCTACGAAAACAAAAGCCCCCCCTTCTCCCTGTATTATTTGCTGGGTCATCGCGAGAGGGTCCGCGTCTACTTGGGTTTTGCTTAAATTAATCAACACCTTTAAAAACCCGGCTCGATTCCCATCCGACGTATCCTGACCGATTTTATCTTTTTATTTTTATTTTTTATTTCTGTTTCGCCACGCTATGAGCTTGTAATTAAATTGTGCTTAAAACACCCGCCCGAACCGGGCACGGGAATGAGTGTGCGGAAAAGCAAATAATGCAACAAAGAAAAAAAAACTCAATCGCCTCGCTTGTCGTTCTTAGCGAGAACCGCACGCTCATGAAGCAAAAACGAGAAAAAAAAACATATTGGAAAATAAATCATTTCAGCAACCCCCCCGTTCCGAGTAGGTGAGCCGTTCGCCCACGTAGGCGACAAATGGCGAGCGACGGTCGTAGCGCGCAAGCGGAACTCGAATAAAACATCACACACAGTTCGGTTCGTGCGTTTGTTGAGGGACGCTGATTTGGTCGTAAAGAAAAGGCATTTAGATTTTATTTTCCCATTTTTCTCATTCTTTATGATCCAACCACTGTCCCTGCCTGTCGCGCGTCTTGAACGATTCCACCATTTTGAACTGGCTGCAATCAGTCATTAGATCGAAAAGGAGCATTTTTTATTTTATTTAATAATGCAACTGATAATTAAAATAACAATAATGATAATAGTAATAAATATTAGATTAAAAATACAAAAAAAAATATAATAAAAATAAACACACACTTTTATCGATCTACGTCACGCGCAAACTCCTAGGAAGCTTAATGACCATAAATTTAGGACAGTGCCGAAGCGGGCGTGGGTCCTGCGCGCCCGGACAGCCAACCACGATTGCAAGAAAAATAGGACCGGATTTTAGGTGCCGATTGAGGGAGCGATTTTCCCTCATCAAAAAACAAATATCGGACGTTTTTCCCCGCTTCCCCCCCACACTGGGAGGAAAATCATCATCGGCATCCTTGACCCAGCTCTGCCGAATGGGTGTTTCCGAAAACAAAAAAAAGATCATTAAAAAGGAAAGCGGAAGGAAACGTGACGATGGCCTCGATTTCGTGTCCGATTTTTCCTTTATTTTTATTGTGTGTGTGTGTGTTTTTTTTTGTCAGCCCAAGCTCATCACCGGTCGTGGGGTGTCCTTAATTTTCACATTTTAAAGGGCGGATGCTTCCGACGCGAATTTAGATGCAGATTTTTAGCTGCTCGTGCTGTTGGAATTTTTATACGAGCGCCAGACACGCACACGCTTTCCTGTTGGATCTTTTGATTGGTAGTTTTATGTGGGATTTGTTTTATTTTTCGTTCCATTCCTTGAAGATTATTTTTACAAGCGCTGTTTGCTTTTCATTCGAATGTTTGCTTTATTCAAATGTTTTACTGATGTTTGTAGCTCGCGATAAAATTATTCAAAACTTTATCTGAAAGAGACACGAAACCAATAATAAAAAAAAAGAAACAGTGCCATTTTTATTCACCACAAACAATTACGATTAATAAATAGCTTGAAAAAAAAAACAAAAAAAAAACATAGACACATCTGGACGCCGTTCGGACGACTGATCTATATTGCATACATTAAAGCCTCGGCCACGCTCGAGCCCCGTCACCTCTCGATGCGCTCTCGATGGCTCATTTGAATGCATAATGCTGCTGTTGCGGTCGGTGGCGGCGTCGGTGCTTTTCCACTTTTAATCGGCTGGCGCCAGCCGGCCACCTCAACACGCCACGATGACAACACGGGTCCCGGAGGTGGAAAGGTACCTTGAAACCTTGATCTTAAGGTGGCCCCCACTTCAACGTTCAGAATAAAGAGCGAAAAAAAAACACACACACACACAAACCGCCCGCAGCGGTTTTGCAATAAATAAGCGCCTGGCGGGGGGAGGGCTGATGTTTAATAATAGTAGCCGCCCTGTCAGCTATGCGAGTAATTACGGGCTCGATCGTGCGCTCCACGGGCCCCGAAGTGAAAAATAAGCCCCTGTACGCAAAATGCTGGCGCGGTGAGGATTTTTAGATATGTTTTTTGCTGATTTTTGTTTTTGAACCTATTTCTAGCTCGGGCGTCCTTTAAACGTTGCGCTTTGCTTCCTGCTAATTTGTCTGCCCTAAACTCAACACCGGAGCGGGCGCTGGGGGAAGGGAAAGTCGTTTAACACTAAATGAACATGAACAAGTGTTCGATTGGTCTCAGGGTTACGAGCGGACCGAAGAGTGTCACTTCACATATGGAAGAGACAATACGATTTTTTTAGGTAAAATTTCATACAAAAAAATGATGTAAGGGAACAAAAACATTCAAAATAATTTTTAATTTTTTAAAAATATGTTTTTAATAATTTTTTTAAATATTTAAATAATTTTAAATTCATTTTTACCCCTTTTTATTCCGTCCGTTTGTCGCCTGTTGCAATACCCCCCCGATCTTTCTGAGAATTCAGATAAACAGTAAAATAACAACAACAAAAAAGAGAACGTCATCTGCTCCCCCATTCACTCGCCCGCCCTGGTGAAGGTCGACCGAGGCCGTTTCGGTGACGGCGACAGACCGAATGGTTTATCTGCGACGGCGGAGCAACCACTTAAGGCAGCGGACGGGCCGCGAAAGGCCGAACCTCCCGGGCCCGGTACCGTGTGGGCGAAATTTCAAGCGCCCTCGTGCCCCATGCTTGACTATTCTTAACATTGCGTGGTTTGTTTGTATTTATTTATTTTTTTTTTTGTGTTTGTACTGATGGCATTTACAGCAGCAGCTGGCAAGAAATTCTACTGGCAGCTGCTTCTAGTGTGACACGATTTGAAAATGTTTCATGGAGGAAGCATTTTCGGCGTAAAAATCGTGACACTGGATAGAAAAGTATTTCAGTATTTATTTAGGCAGATAAACAAAAACAAGTACGAAATAAAAAAAAATCACAAAATCAACTATGACATTTTGAAAATATTTTTGATCTCTTTTTCAGTTTCGATTTCTTATTTGGATTTTAAATGATTTTTATTGTGCACGAAACATGTTGTATAAACAACTCGATTAAGTCGCGTTTAAAGCTAACTTTTCATTGTTTTTTAATCCGATTGCCAATTGTGTTCATTTGTTTTGATTTATTGGATTTTTTTGTGACTTCTCAAATCGACAGCTTATCCATTTTGCAACTAGCCTAGCTAGTTGTTCCATTTTTTTTAATTTTAAATATTACTATTTTCAATGCTCTCCCCCAAATGAAGCAACACTAATACTAATACTAATGGGAAATTTATTGTTTTTTTTTATATTTCACGTAAATGTGCCTGTTTTGCTTCGAATAACTCATGTCAGCGCCTCGCCGCCCCACCGATTATCGATTCGGGTCACCCGGAGCGAACGAAGGTGCCATTATTATAATCGTTTCCGAGGGTGACATTTGCGTTCGTGCCGGAGGGTGCATCCTCGCGCGCTTAGTTTTGTTTTTATTTCGGGGGGTTTTTTTTTTTTTTTGGTTGGTTCTTCTCTTGCTCCTCGTTCCGGTGGCACCACGCGGCGTTTTCGAGGGGTGTCGATTTGTCAAATTTGTGACCATCCGATATTGATTCGATGCGACAGCGGCACTCGACAGCTTCACGGGGTGCCCCCATTCATACACACACACTCACACTCACACAAACACACCCCTTTCCCTCCCAGGGAGGAATGTTTAAAATGAAACAAAACCGCTCTCGTTATCAGGTTCGGTGTTTCACACCGGACCGCGTTTGCTTTCAAAAAAAAAAAGAAAGAAAAAACGCAATAAAAACAATCCCCAAACCGGATGTGGAGAAGAGGGGGAAGGTGGACTTCTCCTGGGCAAAAGGAGAAAGGGCACCACGCAGCTTGACATTTGGATCTAATTGGATCGGGCGGGTGCGAGCGCGTGGACCGCAAGCATAAGCGAACATAATTCGTTCGACACGACCTCCAACGCTCGGGGGTTTTTTTTTCGTGTTGTTGTGTTGTTGTGATAAATGATTAATTAATAACACGGTTCGGTGTTCCGGTGGGTTTTATTGCCCGGGCGGAGCGGTGCAGCGTAGGCACGTGGCGCTGTAAAGTTGTTTGCTTAAGTCCGAAAACGGGTAAGTGTTTTATTAGTAAACAGTTGGGAAGGTGAAAGGAAATAAAAAATCAAATAAAATAAAAAAAAAAAAATCAAACAATATTTAAAGTTTATTGTTGGGATATTCTAATATAATAATAAAAACGTTAGTATACGTTTATGTAATCAAAAAACTTGTAACAAACTTCAAAGAGTAAATAAATGTACATGAAACGGCAATGGACAAAAAAGTGACATTTGACATCCACCCGCGCGCCATCTGGTGGCCGGAGGAAAACGAGCCAGCTCAGCGCGTACATTCGCATCCTAACGCCACCGTAATGAGGCGTGTTACGTGCGGGCCTACCGTCACCGTCGGCCGAAATTGCGGCCAGCGGATAAAGGCCGGCAATTTCGGGCACTAAACAGGGGCGACCAACCCCCCCATCCCCGACCCCTCGCAGCCACCGTTGATGAAGGGATGTGTCAAATTAAGCGCCGCTCCGGTTGCAATCAGCGCTGGACCACCGTACCTAATTTCCTGTCGTTAAGATGTCCATGCGCTCGGGTCAATCGCATACCGACGGTGGGTTTGGGAGGTTGGATATTTCTCTCTTTTTTTTCTCCTGTTGCTGTTGCCGCAACTCGCCCGCAAGAAAGGCAAATTGGTGGCTTCCTTTGCTCTCAAACCCGTTTGGCTGGCTAACAGAGGGGAGGGAGGGGGGGGGGCCTGATTACGCTCGCAGGCTGGAGGGTTTTCTTGTTTGCCTTGTGCGTACCGAGAGCAAGAGCAGCAGTAAACAAAAAAAGCAATTGTGCTGCTTTGGACAACATTTTTGTAGAGTTAAACCTTTGACATTTGCTCGGATTTTGCCTTGGCAATTAGTGCTTCACATAAAGTAAAAGATTCGCTAAAACAAATCTCATCCGAAAACCACAAACTATAACGATTTTCATGTTGTTGTTTTTATTAAAATAAAAAAAAAGTTAATTTCCACCTCCCACTAATTTGCCAAGCCAACTTTGATCGTTCGAAAAGTTCGTGAAATTCTGTCCATCATCATCGCGGTGCAGTCCGTCCGATTCTCTTCCCGCACCTCTCAAACCGGATGCGGGACGGGGGTTAGAATTAGCCCATCGAGTAGTGTGAGGGGCCAGTTTTCGTCGGCCGTGGGCCCTTCTCGGTCGATGCATAATCGTACCGTCGGGATTTGGCAACCGAGCTGCCCGCTGAAGGCACTCCGAAACCGGATACTTCTACGCCGAGAACGTTCGAACGGTTCGAAAGTGCAGCTCGTTTTACGCCCGCTTAAAAGCCCGCTAATGTATTCCTTCCGCATCGGGGAGGGGGGCTTCTTTTCTCCCTCTTTCTTAATTTTCTCCCCCAAAAAAAAAAAAAAAACCCCGTCGAAAAAGCTCGAAGAAAATGCCGATGCTTCCAATCCCATTAGAAAAAGGGCAATCAACCCGCGCGGGCCACCCTTTGCGGGTCGCCCTAAAGAGCACTTTATGAGGTTTTTGACTCGCAAATTTGTGCTCCCTTGCTTCCGTGGGGTGTCGAAACGCACGGTACACTGTTTTGGGGTCATCAGAAAAAAGGCCCACGTTTGTGGGGGGGGGGAAATCAAAGGTAGATGGAACTTTTATTCTTGGAATCATATTTAGAACCACAATGAAAAAAAAATAATAATAAAATAACACATATTATGTTAACCCTAAAAAACACTCAATATTAATTAATTCTTACGGAGTTCAAACTGAGCCGGAAGAGATTAGGCATGCTTAGCCACCACCGTTAAATCCACATGGGTTAAATTTAAGAGCACCGTTTCCCAAAACGAAACGCCCTTTCTCCTAATCGCTGATTTGTTAAACGCCGCCGGACCGCATTAGAGTGCCATTGCGAGCTTTTAGCGTTCGAATGAAATGTTCGGCGCAAGTGGCAACAGTTCGTCTTACGTCACGGTACGGTCTAACAAAAAAAAAATTAAAAGCGATCCAACAAGTTAAATTAAATAGAAAAAAACACAAACGGAGAACCAAGAGATTAGAGGAAAATAAAAAAAACAGGATAGAAATAAGAAGGCATAAAAGGTAGCTCGTTCTTATCAGCTCTCGGAGTTGAGAATGCGATGCGACTTTCGAGCCCATTAGCTGCTTGATGTCTTGTGTGAAAACCCACTCTGCCCGGCTGTTCCCACCGGTTCGTCCATCCCGGCACACGGTCGATCACCGAAGAAAGGGGTTGAAAGGAAATGCCACAAAGAAACCACTTCATCACCACGCGGAGGGGTTTGACGTTCCACACGGAGAAGAATGGATGGATGATGGATGGAGTTGGCCCTTGTCTGCAAGCACTCTGGCACACACACACACACTTCTCTTCTCTTCCGGATTCGCCGTTTGCAGTGAAGCCTGGGAGCGTTTCAAGCTAGAACTAACGAGAATGCGAAGAGTTCTTGACTGAGCACAACGATATCCGTCATCGGTTTTTTTTTTAATGTCAACGTGTCTGATATATTTGAGCCGCAACAGAGAGAGAACATCTTAAAACAAAGTAGGAAAAGCTCGCCCCAAGAGAACGGGATTCGAACATGCAACAGGCATGAGTGGAAGGCCAGAACGCTAGCACATAGGCCACGAGCGCCGTTGCATTAAGCGCCGTCAAAATCTCCATTAAAGCGTTCTGGACCTCAAATTCAAATAAAAAAAACCGAGAAAAAAACAACCGAGAGGTCGCTCCGTGTGCTAAATAGCGAATCGGGACGCTAATCCCGTGCCGATCGGAATGATTTATCATCGTCCAACCGAACCGGAACCACTCGGCGCGATGATTTATGAGCGCACAAAACCGTTGATGTCCTGCATAATGCCTCCGGAATAAAAACAAAATTCGCCCAGCTCGCGGTTCACCTTCCCGATGCGCCGGGAACGTCGATTTGACGCTCGGTCCCCTTTTTCGCTCGCGCCCAAGGACACCAACCCTGCGGGCGGCTGCCGATGTGGGAGCACCCGCCCGATCCGTCCGAGGTTTCGCGGATGTCTTCCAGCAGCGGGCCCACGCCCGGTGAGCCTCGGCAAAAGGTTAGCGATTAGCAGCGGCTCCCGAGCGGGGTTTCGAAAACAAAAACTGGTGCGCAAAGCGCAAGTGAGCGGGTTTTCATCCACAGGCCCCCCCTTCCCCCCGTCAACAAAACCGCGGGGTTGGGCGTGGTGGCGGTGGACGAACCGTGACCGGGCCGGGGCTATAGGTTAGTCACGACCGGCAAGCCCCAACCGGGGGGCCCTTACCGTGCCCGGAAGCGAAATCGGGCCGCTCAAGTGAGGGAGCTTTAGGATGCGGAAGGGCCGCATGTAGAACGCAGCGTGCGCTTGCTGTTGATCCAGCACTTGAGGTAGCGACGATGCACCAACCTCTTGACGGACGCCGCTTGTCGAACGGTTGTGATGGGGCGCTGTGTCGATTGGGTTTACTGCCAGCACTTCTGGAGCACATGCTGTCTGAAGTACCGGGAGCTACTTTGTGTCACAGGCCCTCTGTCAAAGCCGTTCGCTTCTCGGCGATATCTTCGTGGTACAATTCGGTCGAGAAAAAAACTGAATCGTTTTTTTTTTGTTTCTGTTGTTGCTGCTGTTGCCTAGATCTTAACTCAGACTTTTGACAGCTACTTTGACAGCTGTCCAAGCCGTGCGAGAGAGTCCTCTGCTTGCGCGTCATAACCAACGTGATTCTATTTCCTATCGGTGCCTGGGAAAAACGACGCTCTGTGAGGCAAGAAGTATAACACACAAAAAAAAAAATAAAATAAAAATCTGTGCGAACGTGTCACCGAGCCGGGCTTTCACAATCCACGCGCCTTGCGCGCGATTCTCACGCCACCGAAACCTGTCCCAACCTGTCGGTGCGGCATCTGTGGCCATCCAGTATCGAGCAGGTCGAACGCAAACTGGCTCTCATCGTGGCATTCGGAGCCGGCGGTACCGGAAGTCGCGGTCCGGTGCGCCGAATCGATTAGCGGCGGAGCACTTGCACTTGCCGATGCGATGCGTGTCAACGGGCTGGCCTAGTTTTTGCAGCCCGCGAACCGTATGGTGTAACCGATTCGATCTCCGCACGGTGACGGCTGGTCGGTGGCTACGTTAAGTACATTTTTTTTAAACAGCTTGTAACGCACGGTGATCGATCGCTTACCTGTTGTAGGGGGGCGCATTATATGGACTATTTTCCCAAGCATACCTGCAACGAGAGCATCAGAAAAAGATGGTGACTTTAGTGCTGATCTTTTAAGAAAATGACAAATAATTACTTAATAAAACATTTGCACACTCCTCTTAAGAGCTTTCCTCGTTCCTTATCGAATAGATCAAGTGCTTCTTTTTGTTCGTCCCTCTAATTGCCCTGCCACCGTCTCGCGCAGAAACCTGCGGCGAGTAAATTAAAGGCCAGCACACCCCGCAGTTTCGTTTGTCATTGGATCCATTTTCCGCGTTCACCTCGGGTTCGATACCGCCGTCGTTGATCGATCAGGATGCAACAAGCTAGAAGTACGATTATTACTTCTATAAAAGCCAACGGTGCACGTCTCATTTAAAAGCGACTAAAACGGCACGGAACGGGAAACAGACGCGTTCCCGCACTATATATATTTATATATATATATATGTGCGGTGTAAAATGTCATCAAAATTACCCACCTGCTTCCCACCTCTGCACCGGCGGGTCGGTTATAATAAAATAGCATCGTTTGCTTTCAAAGGTCGCTGCCCCCCCCCCCCTGGGGCTCGGCAGTGTCAACTTTTTACGATCGAATAAAATGACACCCGAGGCCCGAGCGGTGCAATATGTGCAGCAAACATAATAATAAACTATCAGAACGCTTGCCTCATAAACGTGAGTTAGGGCGCTATAAGCTTTATGAAGCGATAAAAAACAACTAAAAATGGTTAATGAAGATCTAAATTAAAGAAGAAAAACGAAGTAGAGAAATATAAAAGTGATTATAAATAAGTAAAACTAAAACAAGTGTACATTATAATCGAACAAAATTAGAGATGTTTTATAAAATAACATAACATTGAGATTAAAAAAAAATTCGCTTAGACAAATCAAAGGCGAAATGAAATTAAACGAATAAAATAAACTCATGGCGAATTAATGACAAAACTTAAAATATATATAAGAAGAAAAGCAAAGTAAAGGACTGAAAATATGAGAAAATAAAACCTTATATGGAAATTTAAAACTTATCAAATTTAAATTTCTATTACAATAAAAAAAATCCGCTTGAAGAAATGAAACATAAAATGAATAAAATAAATTAACTCAAAATGATTTAAAGATAAAATTTAGAATACCAAATGAGAAAAGCAATGTCAAACTAGTTTAAAACTGGTAGTTCACCATAAAAAATATGGGAAATAAAGCATTGCCAATAAACATACCAAACCAATATCAGGTGATTGAGAACGTTCATAACCAGAACGGTAGTATATTTTAGTGGTAATAAATTTTATTAAACTTGAAGTGGATCGATCAACAAGTCGTAAAAAGAAAAACCATTGCACTATAAATTGCGTTACGACAAAACTGCGCTGGCGGGGTGTAATAAAATCTCGAACATCGTCATCTAGATCGCGCTATTAAATCGGGGCATCGTTTGCATCGAAACGCCGTGCGCCATTTGACGATATCGATACCCATTTGGCGGCCGATAATCCAATTCTGCGCGCCAATTATTCCGCTCGTAGTTGCGGTAGCCGGTGCCATTATCTTTCGCTGGTCGTGCGGTTTGCGGGCTTAAGTCGCGCCTGGTGCGACATTCCTAGACGGATTAAGCGTGTGTTGTCCTTCGCGGCAATCGCGGGGCGGTATGTTTAGGCGGGTGTTTGTTTGCGTGTGCGCGTGTATGGGAGTCTTAGAGTCGTAAAACTATTCACCCGTCCGACGGCTTAGTGACATTTGCTGCCGAGACTGCAAAGCGCATGTGTATGATTTATCGCCCGTTCGGGGGCACCCGTTGAGGTGTTGTCGTTACGCACAGTAAAGAGCCGGCGCTGATTTTTAGCTCATTCCCCACCGGCATCGGTACCGAAAATCGAATTGTGGTGAAATAATCGCAATAAACGCGAAAAAGACTTGAACGCTTCGAACGAAGCGACGAACCCGCCGGAACGGAAACGGTTGGATGGGAGGTAAACCGCAGCCCGGGGCCTGAGTGACCTTCCCGAACCAGTTTCGGCCGTTTCGGATGGTACGAGCATGGGGAGACCAAATTTGGCAGCCCCACACACACGCACACACATGCAAGTTGCGCGAGTTTCGTAACCCTGATTTTTGTTTTTATTTCTTTCTTCGCGCAGCAAACCGAAACCGAAACCCTATTATGTTACTCGGAGAGCGATCTTCTCAGCCCCAGCTGTCACCGAAGCCGGAAGATCGTCGGGTCAGACGATCGATGTCAACCGCGATGCGTGGGAGCCGAGGGCCTTCTGAAGGAAGCCTCTGAACTGCGCACGGTGAGAAAAATCGGAGCATTTTCGTTGTGTGGGAAATCCGGCGCTAGTGTAGCGGCAGGACACGAACTGCCTCCCCCCCCCGGCAGCTTCCTTCCGAACTTCGTGTGCTGAGACACCAAGCAAGCAGAAAATTCACTTTCTCTTCCTTGGTTCGAATGCTCGTGTGTTCGAGAAAGGCCCTTCGAGAAGAAAAAAAAAATCGCCGAGGAAGAAAAAAAATACAAAATATTTCAACCCCAAAAAGCTCCAGAAAAGAGTGGAAGAAAGAGATGGACCGAGCTCGCTCGTGATGAGATAATTTGCGGGGGCTGCAGACGAGTGACGAATTAATTTTTGCCCTTCCCGCCTCCCTCGGCGTGGTTGGTTCTAGGGCCGTCGTAGGCGCGTCGATCAATTTCAGTCTCGTCCCGAGCGTGTTGTGATTTCAAGCGCGCTGTTCGCGCCGGTTTTCGAAAGTGCGCATCTCCCCCAATGCAATGGGCGCTTGATTGATGACCGGAGCCCGGGAGGCAACGGGTCGATCGTGATCTGGATGCAAATTTTCACCGCTCACCGGCCCTGGTCGACTTTCGAAAGTCGAGCGCCGAGCTGACCGGGCGACGTTCGACCTCCCCCCCCCACCCAGGGGGCATCTGGATGCGTTTTCGAACGGGAATCCGGTACGAAGGACCAAAAATGAAATATTCGATTTAAAAGCACACAACGCGTTGCAAGAACATTATAAAAAAAAACCCCACAATGTCTTTTGGGTACTTTTCTCAGAGCATTATTTTCAACATAAATTGACTAAAAACAGCTTTTCATTTTATATTTCCGCACGAAAATCCGGCTCGAAGGACCAAATTGGTGTTTCCTTCACTTTACCTCTGACATTTTGCGCTTCCGCGCAAACAAACCACTCACACTTTCTCGCGGGTCGTGATCGTGACGCACGTCCGCCCCCGAAAAAAAAAACACCAACAACAAGAAAACATCCTCCCCTTGGACACGCGGTTTCGGATGGCTCTTCATGTCATGTTCCCTTCCACAAAAACGAGCCGTTCTTCGGGAAGTGTTCAACCGCTCGAAAGGAGTGCCTGGCCGCGACGAACGGGAGGGCGAAAAACGAAAGTGAGTTTGTGCC
This sequence comes from Anopheles farauti No. 4, assembly GCA_000956215.1. Taxonomy (NCBI): domain Eukaryota; kingdom Metazoa; phylum Arthropoda; class Insecta; order Diptera; family Culicidae; genus Anopheles; species Anopheles farauti No. 4. Next base: position 31,125 of record JXWZ01006468.1, on the reverse strand, counting down.
AGCCATCCCGTCGACATGTCGGGCATGTCTCGCCTACACCCGCGACGTCCTCCCGACACCCGCCACCCGGCTCGTGGGAAGGAGATTTCCTTCGCTGCAACGGTTTCGCGCCAGGAGAAAGGAATGATTCAATTCAATTGGGGTCTCAAATGGGGTAGGGGAAGGATAGGAGGGAACGAAGAACCGCCGTCGCGCGACACCGATGTCAAGCGGGGCCAGCTGACAGCCCGGGATTGTCTTACCCGGCGGGTCTGCACCCTCTCCCTCACTTCCCTCACCGTTGGCCAACTGACATGCGCTGTGGCAGAGGGTGTGGTGGAAATAAATTTGTGCCATATTAAATTGACACTTCTCGGTTTCTCGGATACGCCCGTGTGCCCGCAATTCCCGCTTCGGTACGTCACTGAGTTGATGTAAAAATTTAAAAAAAATCCAAAGATGTCGACGAAGCGACGAACCTTTTTTTTTAATTTTGGTTCCGTCTGGACTTTCTCGACAAGCTTTTTTTTATTTTATTTATATACAAAATCCCAAGTGACAGCACCTCACCACGTGAAATGTGATCATATACCCTCCCTTCTTTCCCTCCCGCCACGCAAACACATGCTGCGTGCCTTTCGGTTGGGTTAGGCAAAGCTGAAAATCGATCAAATCGATCGGTGGCGGAAATCGGCCCAGGGCCGCACGAGTACGAAATATGGCCGCTTACGTGCACACAACGCTCAAATGCATGTGCGGAAATTATGTGCACACACACACACACGCTTATGACAAATAAAATGAGTTTCTGCGCGCACGCCACTATTCGTACGCGGTTCGACCGGTTTCGTTCGCGTTTCATTTTCGTCCCCGGGCCCCGGTTTGCCTGCACGATCTGTCCCGATTCGAACGGCGATCGACGGTTTCGGTTGCTTATCTGATTTAGAGCCGCAAAACGGGTGCGTTTTTTTGCTACTTTTTTTTTCTCGCGCAACCTACCAGCTCGCAGCTGCATAATGACCGATTTTTCGCGGTTTTTATTGCCCATTATCGGTTTTAATCTCCGGCATTTGAGACTGACTTTTCACGACGCACAGCCACACACCTGCGCACGCATTAGTGGTTGGTGAATCACCAGATATGAGCACGAAACGTAAGTAATCAGGAATGAAGATAATGAAAATGATGTTTTAATTAAAGATCAGTTTAAATCGCACCAATTTTCGTATTAATTTTTGTGTGTTTTTTTATTTACTTATTTTCACTGGTAGCGACTCCATTTCAGTTGTTTGTTAAAACAAAACTACTCAGGTTACTTTGAATGAGGCCAGTTTTTGGCATGTAACGACCTTGCAATTGGTCTTTATTAATTTCTTTCGGTTTTAAAAATCTTTAAACAAACAAACTAGCGCCCCTTTTCTAACGATGAAGCATTTTTTTTCCTGCACGATCGCTCTTGGACACTCGATAAGTTGTACTTTACTTTTATCTGACTGCTTACTTGGCTGCAAGAGTTGCAGCAGCAGGAGCCAACTCGTGAACAAAACACGTAATTCATGCATTCCCGCACACACGCCTCGCCGAGCTCCAGAGGGTGTGGGAGAGTGAAGGAGAAGGAAAAAGCCATGAAACATGTTTCGGGCGTAGAGTAGTGCATCAAGCGAAAGGGAAGGCAGCGGATGGGGGTAGCAACTAGTCGACGAACCACCCCCCTGCGTCCACGCCACCGCGGTCAGGGTGGGGCAGTTTTAACCCCAAGAACGGCCATTGTGCGATTTGTGGGCATCGGTTGGGTTGATTTTTCGTCGTCGTCGGCGTCGCTGTCCGTCGCTGTAGTCTATTTACGTTTGGCTTCCAAGCGGCAGTAAATGTTAGAAGTCACCCGTTTTCGGGGGGCCCGAACCTTTCCCTTTTTTTGTGTCCTTTCCTACCCGTCGGTGGAGTGTTGTATTTTTTCACCCGTTGAAACTACCGCCACTTACAAGAAGCTCGAAACCGACGCCATTTGCGTTTGCATGCTGAGCGAATAACGCCTCTCGTTGATCCTTTTTTTCTCCACCCCCCCGCGTGCATGCATTAAGGGAGATGCTCGTCGCGTCGCCGTACGGGACCGCAATAACTCACACCTTCTCACACCTCGTGATGCAGCGGCACACCACGCCAATGGCAAGCAGGCAAGGTCCGAGCAGGCAAAAAGGGTTCGTTGCTTGCCGTCCTCTAGCATGCTTGTTGCTAGCTGAGTAGCAGAATCGGACGGGTGGGAAAAAAAGGGGGAAAGCAACACGCCCGAACGACCATTGACTCGAAAAAGCTGGGGCAAAAGAGAGACCCCCCCCCCCCTTGTCTAGCTTGTTTGCTTTGGTTTCGTTTGTTGCACACTTCTAATCTTGCTTTTCGCATCTTTGCCTCTCTCCAATGGACACACGCGGTTCCCCTTCTCTTCTCTTCTTCTCTCTGTCACTCTTGTACATTGCTTCTCATGTGTAACACAGTTTTTCATATACATTTGTTGCATGCAGCGCTAATATTTAATTTGAAAAGGTGTAATGAAGAATTTTTAAAATCGGATTCGAACCCAAGTCGGCGTGTTTGCAGCTCGCGTGATTTACGAGCTAGACCATGTAAGCTAACTTTTTGACGGGCATTCGAATGCGTACAGATACTACCGCATGATGCAACGTATGATTTAATTTATTAACTAATGCAATCCGACCGTTTTTAAAGCATACTTTCTTAGGTTAAGAAAATATCTAAAAAATTTCGCTTGAACCTTAAGCAGAAACATGTGTCGGATGTGATTTTTGTTTAAATATCAACCACTATTTCGACCGTCCCGCAACGAGCTACCTCGCGATGACATAATGCGGCCCGATAAGAATAGCGAATTGGCTAAATGTCGCCCGGGCTAGGGGCGCTATTTTGCGCCCGGTTCGAAGAAAACCAGCGGCCCGATAAAGCCAGGACGTCGACCTCTCCCTTTCACAGCCACGCCCCGAAATACATCCTAGCCGCATGCCACCGCACGCCGCGGCCACGTCACGTCAGCCGGGAAACACGCGGAGACCTTTACCCTTTTTCTTCTGCGCTATTGCTGCTGCTGCTGCTGCTGCTGCTGCTGCGACTGGTGGTTCTGTTTTCCTCGCGGGAGGCGGAGGTTGGCCCTCGCCCTCGGAGAGGAGCATTTTCTCGCCAACATCACCGCTCGGTTTGCGGCGGCTGCTTGCTTGCTTTTCCAGTTCGAAACTCAAACCCATAAGGGCAACTACAGCAGCAGCGGCAGCAGCAGACGTCGACGTCCTTCCTTTGCTCTCTGTCCGCGGGCATAAATTATGCACACAAACGTTTCCCCTCCTTCCCACCGCGGTCCCCTTTTTCCCTCCAACCGCTTGGTGTCACCGTCCAGGTGCGCGCACCGTACGCAAAACGCCGATCCGAAATCGAATTCATATATGCATACGAATAGCAACGGGGGTGGTGGGGTGTGGTGCGGATGAGAAATAAATGGACGGAATACAAATACAGACCGGAGTGGAAGGAAGCCAAATGGGAGGGAGTGACCGTGGGTGAGAGGGGCTACGGGAGAGGGAGAAAAAAAAATTAAAGGAAAAGGCACCCAAACGTGAGCCGCGGTGGAGAATTAATTTCCCTCCGGGAGGCTTATGCTCCACGTCTTTGTTTATGTTATGTCGTCGCCAGCCTGCCTTCCTTGCTCGATCGCTCCTCCCGCACCCTCCCTGCCCCAGGGCAGTAACACATTATTCACGCAGAATGTGCGACAGACAAATTCTCACGAATTGCATAATGCACGTTCGTGGTGGCACAACGTTTTTTTTTTAAATAACTTGTAAATTCAAGAAATCGGCATCCTGGGCGGGATTTTTTTTTAATATTCTACACCGATAGAAATAGCAACCAGAAGGAGAAAGTTCATGGTTGAAAGGGTTTTTGCCTAGTAGTACGGTATAAAAGAAATGAAAAAAAAAAATGAAACATAAAAATCCTTAAATTCGGCAAATTTCTGAAATTCCACATGAAGAGCGAATTCTATCACAAACCGGTGGAAAAAATCGTATTATAGGACGAAAAAAATTAGTTTAAAATATGTTGATACTCTTCTTGGTAACCCGAAGGCATCAGTGTTTTTGACAGAATTTTAAACGATTTTTCGTTTCGAATCGAGCAAGTACAACATTGTTCAACATTGTTTTTAGCAATCGGTTTCAGCAGAAGAAATAGCAGGCTGGGATGGGAAAAAGGGAAGCCTCGCGGGATGTTCCTCGATCGCTCCGGTACCGTTAGCGGCCAGGTTCGGGCAATTCGTACTGATGAATCTCGGTGCGAATTACTTCCAAACATCGTTCGAGCGCGCGCACTATCATTACACGGTTTGGAAGACGTTTGTTCCCATTTGCCGCACGCGGCGTAGGCGTACGAGGGTAAAGATTCTGAGCGCCGTTTGGGTGCGACCCGAGCCTGGCTGCTGCCGAAGGGCCGCAGGCCGAGAGCACGTTGAATAAAACATGAAGCCAAGCGTTGGAGCCCTGCTCGGTCTGTAGGCATTACTTAAATAAAAATAAAATGAAAAACCTGCGAGTGATGAGTAGCAAACCGAAGCTCGAACGGAATTGTTCAAGGGAATGTAATTTAAATAGCAAAAATTTGCAAGTACCACCGGCGGCTGCCTTCGGGGAGTGTGTGTATGTGTGTGTGTGTGTGTGTGAGTGAGGGGAAGAATACTGCCCACCGTCGATGGACGCAGGAAAAGACTTCTGGACGGGCAGTACACGGGAAGACATGGTCATAATTCTCCAGCACGACACGTCCACAAAGCCGACGAACGACGAACAACGTACCCTCAAGGCATCGCGTGTGGAGAGATGGGAAAATTCACCCCCCCCCCCGCCACCCCTCTTCCTCTCCCTTCCCACCGCAACAGCAGAACGAAAATTGCATTATGCGAATTGCAATCGCATCGCAATCCAATCCCGCGGCTTGAGCACATTGTGCCCGCGGATTTTGTTTTCTCTCTCTTTTCTCTGTTTCGCTGCTTTGTTACGGTCGAGCCGTGGCGAGCCCGACGAGTCCGGCTGTCTCTCGCCGTCCGCGGAATATACGGCCACTATGCGCGTTTCATTATGCCGAACGAACAAAATAAGAAAAAAGCCCACATTTCCGAGTCATCATGAAAGTATCAAATGGCGGATGTGGAAGGGGAGTGCGGGGAAGAGAGAGGGTAGGGAGTTCTAAAATCTGCAACGATATCTCACAAAAGCAGAACCGAAACAGTAATGCGAAATAAAAATACAAAAAAAAACTCTTTGAATCTTCCCAAAAACGGCGAGACGCGAGTGTGACCTAAATGTTTGGTCCTTCGAGCCGGATCGGAAGTTTGCGCACTTTCCTCAAAAAAAAAAGGATGGATTATTATGGTCCGAACGGATGGTGGCCGTCTAATCATCGTATTTCGGGTCACGGTACGAAGCACTAGGCTGACCTACAAACTCTCTGCTCTTCCTTCTTCCCCCACACCCTCCGACGGGGGCGTCATTATTTATACATTTTATGGACCATCGGCCATCGTGTCGGTTGTAACAATATTTTGCAACCGGAAGCCAACTCCGAGCCGTTCCCGTTACTGACAGCTAGCCGAGGACACCGCAGGGACAGGACACCTGCACCTGTGTGCGGTCGGTATTGATTTTTCCCCTCCCGCTCCGTTTCCAAAAGCGCCCGATTTCGGATCGATTCCAGGCCTACCCCAAGCGACCCATATTTTCCACGCTGTCTGCCCGTCGAAGTGCCGCACTCGAGTCGAATCGGGGGCAATCAATCAAACGGCAAAGGACACGCGGGAACGCACAGGACATGCGTGTTCGATTGGGGTGGAAGGATGGATAGAGCTCCCTTGCCTAATTTGGTGGCAAGTTGTACGGATTGCTTAGCATGCGATACGATTTTCAAACCCTATTCCGCTCGAGCCGTAGCTCGTCGCTTGCCCAGCGACGAAGGGCACAAAGAAGCAGCCCGTTCGGTATCGCTGACCTCATTCGGCACCGTCCGGTATCATCCGCGCAAACTGTTGCGCAACGCGGCTGCTTCCAATTTTGAACGCAGTTTCTGGACGACACGGACCTACCCTAAGGCCGCGCGCCGAGCAACACCGTTGCGCGTATGCATAAAACATAAAACCGTCGGCCGCACACAGGAAGCACCATCGCACCGCTCCGGCGGGTTCGAAATGCCCGCACAGAAACGAGAGCTCGTTCCGGTCCATATAAGGGATGGGAGCAGGACCAGAATGGCGCAAAAAAAATATATATATATATATATAAACGAGTTCGACAAAAACACACACAAACACGGTGTTGTGCCGACCGCTTCGGAGCGGACGCGGTGAAATGGCACAAGGTAAGCGTGCTCCGCTTATCGGCGAATCCTGCTTTCGATGTTCACCTTTTTCGAAAGTATTTTTTGCGTTTTTTTTTTATTCGTTCTCTTTGGCGCTTCGCTCAACAATCGGTGCGTCTTCTGCCGGCCGCCATAAGGCACCAGGCCTGCACCAGGTCGGCCCAATTGCGCCTTGTGTCCTTGCCGGCGGTGCGCAGACATTTCCGAAAACGACCTTGCGAAGCGCGCAGAAAACGGCCGCTTCGTCCACTGCCAGCGGCCCATTTCGTGAATTGAGCAGGTTTTTTAGTGGTGATTTTTTTTTCTTCATAAAAATCTTTCGATGTTTTAAATGCTTATTATAGGGTTACGATAGAGTTTGCTATTTAGCACAAGCTCAAGTACAAATAAAACGTTGTTTTATAGCTGAAAATGGGAAATGAAATATTTGAGACGAGAATTTTAATAATGAAATTATTTAAAGCCTCCATAAACCTGTTTCATATCTAAAATGTCCACATTTTGAAGAAAAATTTCATACACATTTTCAGCTGCCCGAGTGTGTAGAATTTTGCTGCTTCTTTGTCCAAAATTCTGTGAAAAAAGCCACCTCCATATGGGGATTCGAACTCACGGTTGCCGTGACGGAAAGTGCACGCGTTTATCGACTGCTCCACGCGCTCCGCTTGCCTTCACGCAGTAAAAACGCGTACTGAAGCGACGCAGACAGCCCTCAGTGGTCATATTTGGGTGTAAATAATGTAAAAAATAACATAAACCCCATCTAAAACACAAAAATTTAAGCGAAAATTTGCCATTTTGAATCCTGCTTGTTGCTGGTTTCCGAATCGATTTTGGTCGTGCTGTTTTTGCGTGCAGCCAGCCAGAACCAATTTTCCCGCGACCCGCATTCTAACGAGCCATCCCGTTAGAGGCTAGTGGTTGTGTCAGTATGCTTTTAAAATTCCACCCATCCTCCCCCTCGGCGGGAGAGCAAATGGGCCCTCACCGGACGAGTAACGAATGCGCCCAAATTGGTCAACGCCGTTGGTCGCGGCCACGCCATGGGAGGATGGGATGATGATGATGATGATGATGGTGATGATGATGATGGTGATGGTCGAACCGGGATGGTCGTTCATAATGTACGAACGGGCGTATGAAAATTGCATCCAGAACGTGGTCGTGCGCAGCTGCCATCCGCTGGGGAGCGCCCGACGGAATGGGCGCAGTGTATGGGTGGAAGCGATCCAGCAGTAAAGCCTTTCACGCTCGGCTGGCGGAGGGAATACGGGGAGCGTCACGACGAAGAGGTTAATGGTGACCTTGCAAGATCGGTCCTGCCAGTCCCATGGCTTCCCTTTGCGCCTTGTTCGACGCTCATAATCATCATCTCAGGCATTATGAGCGGTTTCCTCGCCGGTTCCCCACCAACTCGGGGCAACCATAAAAAAAAAACAGATCCAGCAGACCCTTGAGTTCTGCTCCTCGTCGTGGAGCATCGTTTCGCCGATTCGAAACGCTGTTCGAAGAAGGATCGAACCGTGTGCTATTGCGTGACTGTTCCGTCCAATGCGTCACATGACGCGGAGGGGATGGAGCAGGGGATGAGTGCAAATGGAACGATGAGTCGTCTATTTCGAACCCTCTGGACCCGTTAGGTGACTCCGCGCACCCGCTGACCTCTCCCGCCCACCCGATAAAACCGTTTGTGCGCGGCGAAATAACACGCCTTTCTTCTTCCATCCCGAAAAAGAAAGGAAAAAATGGCGGTGAGAGGGGGAAGGTGAGGGTAGAAAACCTAAAACCCTCTGCTCCACTGTCCCCACGCTGTCCCTTCCCAGCAGAATAGCAGCAACAAAAAAAAAAGGCAAACGAACCGAAACCCTCAACGACAGCAGTAGTAGAAGAAGAAAAAAAAACAAACGATCGATATCGTTACGATCGCAAGCGACGAGCCCGCCATGAAAGCTTTTCAAAGCAGCATCTCCCCGCGCCGGCGAAGGGTCGCTGGGGATGGTGTGCGCCCTGGATGAAAAGTTTCGTTTCATCTCGTGTACTTCAACATCTCCGTGTGTGTGTGTGTGCGCGCTTTGTATGAACGAGTGCAAGATCTTTCCTATAATTTTCCTTCCCTTTTAGAAGTAGAGTACGAGCAGGCTGTGGCTTTCTGCGCGCGTGGCTTGTGGCTCTTCCGCGTTCCGGATGCCCGTTTGCGGCGACTTTGTTGTCGTATAGAGTATGTATGTGTGTGTGCTTTTTTTTGTTTGCATCGGAAAGCTATCTTGAGCGCATTGACGGTACTTTGAAAAAGAAACCATTATTTGTAACAAAACAAAGTAAGAAAAAGGTAACAGATTTGACCCGATTGCAACAATTAGTGAAGCTATGATTTATTTTATTTCATGTCTATTTTTTAGTTCATTTCATAGTGACATTATACTTGATTTTTTAAAGGCAATGATATTTAAAATAAAAAGGCTCTTTTAAAACCTCTCAAGAAATAATTTATTTTTGTTATTTATTTTTCAGCAGCAATATAAAACTTATCCCAGTGTTTTCAATAATCCCTCACCCAAACGCCAACACCAACCAACTACAGCCGAGCCGTGCGAGGTCAGTGACACGCACAGCATCCAAATTGCCACCCCTCTCTCCCTCTCCCCCTCCCCTCCGTGGGGGGTCACCCTCACCTTTTTTCGGTAACCAAACGGGTGGTAAATCGCGAAAGCAAACCCTTCGCGGGAGTGCGCGCGGTTCAGTTGAAACCAGCGGGTTCTCGCCAGAATGAGGGGTGTGTGTGTGTGTTTTGCTCTCCACATAGACACACACACATATACAAGCATAAGTGCAATCATTATCGCCCCGGTCCGGGTTCGAATATGATTGCCGGGCCTTTTCGCGTACACGCCCCGCGTCGATAATTGCAGGAACGCTTGGAGCCAGTCGGCACGGTTTTGAACCGACGCGAGAGTTGGAAGGATGGACACCGATTTACGTTTTTACCCCCGCTTATTTTGCGTAATGCAAGCGGGAAGTTACGGGGAAGAAGCAGCGCTAATACTTTACAACCTTTACAGCAGTTTTTTCCCCAAGCGATGGTTTATAAAAGCGCTTATTTGGCCGCCTTTTTCACTGCATAAAATGTATCGATGGAATTTCTGCAACCCCGCCACCCTGCTAGAAAAAAAAACGGTTCTAAATACGAAGCACCTGTTTTTGATGAAAGCAAAAAAAAAACAATAAAACTAGAGCAGGTCAGCGCAGGTTCTGCACGCTCGGAAGGCGGGAGTAAATTTTATGCAAAACGCGCCCCCGGGGGAGGCAAAAAATTAATCACTCCGGGTCGCTTTCCGCCCCGAGCGGTAGGACCGACGACATTGGCGACGACGAAAACTCACCGGACCCGGAAGTGGGCAATAATTTCTGCCCTGCATCCTGACGTCGGCCACACGTGCACGAGGGCGCACTCGAGCGCTGGCAAGTCGAAACTGTGGCAAGGATAACACGCTGGATTGGATTATGTTAATGCATCGCGTGTGACAGGGCACTTTCGGGGTAGGGGGTGGTGGCCGCGGGACGCGGTGAAAGTGAAAGTAGAAACAACAGCACACACAGACACAACAACAAAAAAAACAACAAACTGCAATGAAAAATGCATTACAAACCGCACGGACTCGCGTGGCTCGCTGGACTTCCCAAGTTCCCTTGAACCAAAAAAAAAAAAAGAAAAAGCAAAAAAGTGGGCGTTGTGGGGGACTATAAAAAATAATAATGGACTTTAAATTGAGAACTGTTCCCATTCCATTCGGTCCGTGGAAAGGAGACGAACGAAAAAGAAGAAAACCAAAAGTTCCCCAAGGATGCTTTTTAATATTCATTTTGAAATCCAGTAAAAGCGCAGTAAGGGTTGTAAATTTGAGTTAAAAAAGCGGGAAAGCAACTTCTAACTCACCTTTGGTTTACGCTGCTGAATGTGCGGCTCTGTTGCTGGTCGACCATTTTCTACGTCTGGCTAGCTTGGCGTGCTGTACTTCACGGCAAATTTGGAAGGAACTTTAGCGGAGCACTCGATATGATACGTTGGAAAGCAGTTTATTCGGTTTGTTTTTTTTCAGTTTATTAATATAACTTATGCTTTAGGACACCTTTTAGGACACTTTTTTTTACTGCTCTACACACACACACACACACACACTCACGCATATGCGTGCACACCAACACACTCACGGTCGCGGTTGATGGTGGTTCAACCCATTTTCTCAAACGGGCCAACATTCGGGCACGGAACAGCACGACCGGATTTCGTAAGCGGCGAACTTGAGTTTATGGTTTTGTTTTTTTTTTCTCTCCCCGTTCAGCGGCGAAGGGTTCGTGGCCTGCAGCGAAGTGGGTTTGTATTACATCATTTGCGATTTTTCCCACACACACACAGGCTCGTCTTCCGGGTTGCCCGACCGTGTGTCCGTCAGCTCCAGCGATGGTGTCGATATCTGTCGCGAGAAAGCAAAAAAAAATAAAATAGGTTAGAGAATGAACTAACAAAGCGCCAGATCGAGTGGGATGTAGGGGCTACCAAGCGAACACCCCTTCGCTTAAAACACAATTCTCGTTGTTGTTGTCGCAACTTCTCGACAACAAAAACTTGCCTTCTAGTTCGCCCCGCTTGTTATTCTCTTCGCCAAAGCTTACACTCTCTGGGCTCTGGTTTTATGCTAATGCACGGCTTGTTTTCGCACACGAATCGAATTTCGCAACACATCATCCTGTGGGCCCGATGTATACCAGAAGCGAAACCCATTTTTTACTCTAAGCAGCCTTCGAGAGGCCAGGAGAAATTACGAAAAAGATTTTCGATCGCGTTTTTTGTGGTGAGATTTTGGTCGTTGATGGGTCGCGTTGCGTTCGAAGCGCTTGACGGTGAGACTATTGGGAACGCTCAGTAGTGTCGCTGTTAAAACCAGTACAGTTCATTCCGTCACACTATGTAGATTTTTTTTTACTCTTCTTAACACTTACTGAGAGGGGAAAAAAAAGTTCTAATCGGAACGCTTAGTCTGCTTTGTCGCGGTCTGTCAATATTTGCTGTTTGATTTGTGACAATTGCTGTTTTGCCAATATTTGCTTCTATGTATTTATTCAACCGGTGGCTTATCGTAGTCCGCACCGCAAGCAGTAGTTTTATATAAAAAAGCGTCTTTTCTTTCAACTCCTCAGTAATCGCCAAGTCGCTTTTTCATTTAACCTCTTCGAAAAGTAACAAATCCATCATGACAGCGTTCGTTAAGCTGCTGCTTGCCATGGCCCTCCTGTCGTTGGTGTTTTACCGCGCGACGGCTGACGAGTGGATCGATCGGGACAAGATTTTCTGCGGCCACCTCGACTGCACCCGGATCGCCACGTACAAGAAGGAAAAGTTCTGCAACCCGTGCGACAACCGCCACTACTGCGAGTGTGTCGAGACGCGCGAACCGCTGCCGTACCTACGATCCTGTGGCGGTTCGGCTGAGTGTCAAACGCGCGATCGGCGCGGCCCTTGCCAGAAGACGCTAGCAGACGATAAGTGCAAGCTGATCGATTAAACCTACCCGGAGCGAGGGCAATAAAAACGAAAAAAATACAGAATATGTTGAGTCGACTTAAATAATAAAATTCATTAAAAGACCAAATTAAATGTAAATGTTTACGACAAATTTTCGTGCATCAAACAGAGAAGGAAAGTTAAATGATATTTTGCTTTCGTGTGTCGCTAAATCACACACATTTGCCCGGTTAATATTCATAAATTGTGAAAACGAAATGATTTCTCGTGAAAGGTGGGTATTTTTTAATATATTTTTTGTTATTTTTGGACGCGTTTTTTTCTCCATTAATCAAGTAAGCAAACAAACTCAATTTTAAGGCAACGCGGAAGATGAACATCAGGTAAGCTGAGGATCGCGAAAAAAGTAATTACCCCAGAGAGCGGAGGGGGGGTGGGGGGAGGCGAAACGGGGCGCGGTTTGATGGATGGCATTAAAATAACGCATCCATCCGCGGTGCAGCCCGCGTGAAACATCGCAGGAGAACCTTTCCGGGACGTCCGTAAAATAATAATAATAATAATAAAAAACGCTAAACTCAATTCGCTTTCGTCAAACGCACGCGGCATGCATAGGCATCGGAGGCGTAGAGTAGGAGGAACAAGAAGAAGAGAAAAAATCCAAGCCAAAACCGGATTTTGCGAAAAATGCGTTTTCAGTTTCGGGCGCGCACACACACGAGACGCATTGGGTGAAAGGAAAGGAGAGCATAGTGGTTAAAAAAACTCGTCTGTGAAGGCCGTCTCCTGAGTTCAGAACAGGAACGCAGTGATCTTTAAGCGCAACATCCAAAGCAACCAAGTAAAAACGGAAAGAAAAATGCGCCGAACAGGCGTAGGCAAGGTGTAATAAAATGTTGCACAAGATGAAGAAGGAGGCAAAGAATATAAAAAAAAAACAACTCAAAATCACCAGGAGATGCCCAGAAAGCTGCACAATGGAGGAGAACACAAATATAAAAAACGAACGAAAAAACCATAAAAAAGCACACACAGCTTCAAGCGAAGAATGCAAAATTTGCTCAGCCCCAGCCTGCCGGTTTCATCAACCGGTCGCATCGTCGTCCGCCTCCCGGTGATGCACAGCCCGAAAAAGGGCAGTCAACAATTTGATGCCAACAAATGGGGCGTGCGCAGTCCGAGCAACGAGAAGAACTTAGCGGTTGAAAGTAAAAAAAAAAAACATCAGAAATACCCAGCGTTCCAACAAATTATTCTCGATTTTTTTTTTCGGTTGAGTTTTGCTTTTTTTATATGGCCTTTCCAAACTCCTCCGTGCTGAAAAACATTTTGATTTGATATTTTAAAATGTCAGCTAAGAAGATATAAATTTATGTTGTCTGTTTCTCGAACAACACGGTTTTGAAATATTTTTTATAAAAAAAAACGAGAGAGATCGATGAAAGCGACCGGTAAAGGCAAACCTCTTTCTACATTTGCTGCTGCTATTTACGCACCTAGTGCGCAGACGCTAATCATGCATCCGAAAACACACATCCAACGAGTTCATCCAACCGAAACCGATGCCACTAATTAGCACCGCTTGCCGACTCTTCCCGTGGTGGTGTGATTTTTTGTTCCCATCGCAACGCGTCCCAATAAAACACACCCATCAATCGGAAGGTGAAACCGAAAGTGAGCGACGAGCCCCCGAATTAGGGAGCCCCGCTAATCTGCATCTGCTTTGGACGGTGGACGCGTAATCGGCTCCGCAACTGGCCGATCGGAGTTGTAATTTCGGTTCGAGTCACTCGATAAAGGGTGTTGAAATTTCTTCCGTCAGACTCTCCTCAAAAAAAGAAATAAAATACCACGACTGCTTCCGCGACCCAAACCTGTCATCCTCGTTACGAAGCGCGTTCGCGGGAAAGGCGAGGAAAGTACACGGTGAGTGTGTGTAATTGACGGACACGAATGATACTTTCCCGGGCAGCGTATGATTAGCCGACATTCAAAACTCGAACGCGGGCCCGAATTCTACGCTGAGGTATGATTTGATGCGTGTTTCTTTTTTTTTTCCTTATACATTTTTACTTCGCACAAGAGGTTCCATTGGAGCTTAAATTCAATTACCGATCGCACGACAGACACTTCAACACCACCTTCGCAAAGGGGTTAGGCAGAACGGTAGTCCCTGTTATGGATGCAATATTCAATCATGCCTCCACAACACTTCCACCGGCGCGATCGTGATGAAGGTGCCTCTACACATGGGAAAAAAAAACATACAGAAAAACCAAACCCACCCAACACCCCATCACCGGCATCGAATCGATTCCGAACGGGGGGCCCATTTCCATTCGTTACGGCACTGAAACTGGAACGCGCAAACTTTGTGGCGTGAAAAGCAGGTTAAGATGGTGTGAAATATTCGTTCTAATCTTGTCCCGCAAATAATATTTTCCGACATCGCCCTACCCCGCGCACTGCTCCAAACGATTTGGGATGAGCGAACAAAAAAATACCCCCCGAAAATGGCCCTGATTTCGAAGAAATTAACGAAAGACTTCAACGAAACGGTACAAGCGACGAACCCTCGCATACTCTAATCAGGAGCGATTGGCGTTAAATTAGGAAATGGGCTCGGATGGGTCGGTAATTAGACGCGCGCATGTAATACGAGATCTCGGCTCGCTGTCCGCTCTCTCCCCTCGCCCCCCTCCGCGTCCCTCCTCACCAACCCGCTCGAGCACGAAATAAATTCGAACGGTAGTGAGCTGCTGGCCGGGCGCACATCTCCCCACCAAGCGACAAAACCTGCCCGCGGGGCGTTTAATGATGACAGATTTATTATACCGAAACCGGTCCGGTTGCGTTTGAGGTGATTTGTGAGGTACACGGCGCTGGAAAAGGGGTGGGATGACGAGAGGAGGGGTGTTATGAGCCACAAACGGAACGGAATACGTGCGGCGTCATTGCGTAACACGCACGTTTCTGCGCGCAATGACACCGAGACGCGTTTGTGACGAAAAGGAGCGCGCACGATGGAGGGTTAGGCGTTCGCTAACGACGACGGTGACGATTGCGCTCATGACGGCGAGATGGATGCGAGGTTGCTTTCGCCACCCCATCCCACCACCGCTCGACGGTGGAAAAGGGAGAAGCAAAAAAAAAACCTCTCCAGCGCAGCGTACATTTTGTGTGCGGTTTATATTGCGTTCGGTTTTTTGTCCCGCTAACTCTTTCGCCTCGCCATGCGTAGTTGAATTTTGACAGGCGAGCAAATGCACCGTTCATCTCGAACGAAGTTTTTCGCTCGGTGCGATTGATTTTTCTAAATAACATAAATTCAAAAGGCACAGCAGCATCACGCACCGGGCCACATGTGTTTGGGCCACCTACGGGCGCAAAATTGAAGATTGCCCGTCGGGACCGGGCACGATTGGAATGAGATTACGAAATCGTGAGGGAAAAAAAGGGAAGAACACAAAATTTTGAGTGAAATAAAAAAAAAAATACGCCACCCGTACCAACCGAAATGCTAATTCGATTTGGATCTCCGACGGCGGGCTGGTGCGATTTATCTCCCGCGGCTGCCTATTTATATCGCATTTCATGCGGCCGGCGGCCGTCATTAACGCCCGACGCTAATCGGACACTTGCAACGCCCGGAAGGGCCCGGGTGGAAAAGGTCGTGGAAAGCCAATGCGTCTCGGTACACTCCAATTTCCATTTAACACACGGACGGTTCCGTGAAGGGATCGTTCGCCCTTTTGCAGAGGACCTTTCGTTGTGATTTCGGGAAGAAGGCGATACGTACGATTTATAATCGAAACACAAGCACTCCTACGGAATTCCGGTTGGTGGGTGTGAATGGGATCGTATTGAAACAAGCTTAACTTCCACCGAAGCGAGCAGAAATTTTTTAAAATCATTTTTCCAAGTTTCAGTTTCATTTCATGTTTTATACCTTCTTGGCTTTTTCCCTTCTATTTTATTATATTTAATTATTTTGTTTTTTTTTATTATATTAGCACTCCTTCCGAATTCCGGTGTGGGTGGGTGTGAATGGGATCGTATTGCAACAAGCTTAACTTCCACCGAAACGAGCAGAAATTTAAAAAAATCATTTTTCCATGTTTCAGTTTCATTTCATGTTTTATACCTTCTTGGCTTTTTCCCTTCTATTTTGTTACATTTATTTATTTCATTTTGGTTTTATTTTTTAAGAATAATCTCCTTGCTATTGCCTACTCTTTTGTATTCCCTTCAAGATTTCTTTTCAACTCAAACGGGGTTCTATCGCTCTTTTTTTTTTCTTTTCTCCTAGTGCGATTTACTGTTCCCGTACAAATTACACCTTGATTTTTTTTCTTTTTTGAACCGTTTTGAGCAACAATCGGCCTTCACTTTCGCCGCACCGTGCACCGATCGGCATCCTTTTCCCCAGTTCCCCGACCGCGACAGAAAACCCCCCATTGGTTTGCCATGTTCGCCTCCTCGAGACGGCCGGGCACGCCGGCGTGACACGTTTCCTCCTTTCTATTGCGCACGAAGCGAAGGAGCGAACCAGCGATGCCACGTTTAATTGGCGCACCCAATCTAGTCTAGTGCGACGCCCGGCCGGTACGCACGGAGGGGAAGGCACGTCGCTTTCACTCTCGATTTCGCCTACGGTGATGCAAATCTTCCCATCCGACCGAACATCCGACTGCGATCGAAATCGGCCCGGCTGCATCAATCAATCCAATCAAGGGTGCAATTTCGGATTGAAAGCTGCGTGCTTCAGTTAGCACGTCAGTACGCTTGTCACGTTTTTTATTAAGCTCGTCTCTTTTTCTGGGCTTAGCGGATTTGATTGAATTTTTACATCCCTTCAAATTATTGTTTTTATATGCTGTTACTTTTTTTATTTCAATTTTGTGCCATACTATTTTTTATTTCATTTTTTTAAGTTAGAGTAGCGAGTTATTTTTGAAATGAGAATTTACCTCATTTAATACCACATTTCTTCAAAGGTAACAGTTTGTTTTGTTTCTCTTAACATTGTTCTTTGTATGTTTCCCAAGTTTTAATTTTATTTATTTTATTTTATTTTCAAAAAATTACTTTCGCAAATTAAAACCGAATAGAAAAAAAATATGAAAAAATATTGCAAAATAAATGCATCAGTTTGTTAAAATTTCAACATGCACTTTCTCGAGCTGGTGACAAACAAAAAACCCCCGGAGGTGGTAGCACAGCACAGCCCTCGCTCTCTCCCGCGCCGGCAAATGTAATTAAGATTACATCAAACCTGCGCTGGAGAGCAAAGCAATCAGCAGGCGGAGGATAAGCGTTTTAAAAGGCGCCGGTGTAATTATTTCCCCGGTGCGGCTTGCGGTTTGCATTGCTCGCTCTTTTTAATAAATTTTCCTTCCGCTTTCCCTCGCCGAACGGTGCTGGAATGCCGCTGAAAAGTCACACTTTTGTCACGATTGTGTTTTTTTTTTGTTTCGTTTTTTTCTCTCCACCCCCATTCGAGGGCGGTTGTCGAGTTGTTTGCGAATCAATTCAATTCGTCGTACCAGCTAAATTAGACCGAGAGGGAAGGAGGGTTGGAGAAGGGACACGTCGGTGGGTAATAAAACCACGATCAATCCTCCCCCAACCCGGGACAACCCACCCGATGGTCGACACAAAAAAAAACGGCCAGTTCGCTAATCAAAGCAGGAAAAGAAAAGTGATTTCTCGGCGGGCCCAGCAGCCGCAGCTTTTTTTCTTTCATCGAAGGGAAAGGACGGGGACACAAATGATTAAGAAAAAAAAACCACAGAAAGTGCCGCGGTTCGTTCAATTGAATTAATCCGATTAGACGCGCCCGCCCGCCCGCTTGCAGGAAGCGGCGACTCGTGCAAAATTGTTGTCGGCCCATTTTCTCCGGCGAACGGGAAATGTTTCCCCATTTTTTTTTTCCCTGCACCGACCCGATTTTCAATTGCTGACGCTTTTTCAAAACGAAACCGCAAACGTACAACCGCACGCAAAGAGTGTGTGCTTAATGATAGTTGACACCCGCACGCGTGTTTTCCACCATGCGGGAGGGGTGGGGGAGGTTTTCCCTCGTTTGTTTGCGTTTTTGTTTTACACCAAAACGCAGCTTATTAAACAAAACAGGGAGCGGAAAAGACGGAAAACGAAATAATATTTTATTTTTACCTCATCTCATCTCAAATCGTCTCGCAAAACAAAAAAAACGCAGCTCATCACGTGGTCGTAATCGCTCCCAACAGCGGCTTTCTTCCGCTTCGTTCGCTTTCGGTTTCAATTTTTCCAATAAAAAAAATCAAAAAAAAAAGGTATAACACGTAAATGAAACAATAGACCAGCGTGGGTTTGCTAATTGCTTCATTTTGGTGTGTGGTTTTTTTACGGTTCCTGTTCATTCAATTTCCTCAGACACATAAGAAAGCCCCTGCTACTTCAATCGGTACAAGATCGCACGCTCACTTTCCGCGGATCGATCCGATCCGCAGGGCTGTTGGTTTGCAATTTTCCCCCTCCAATTTTCTCGATTAATTCGAGCCGGGCGCGTTTAATGAGGTGAAAAATTGCCTCTTTTATACGCCGTTTGAGAAGTGGTTTGAAAGAAAAAAAAAAATTATTTAAAAAATTTGGTCCTTCGAGCCGGATTTTGAAGGCAATCCGGCTTTCGAAGTACCAAACGGTGTTTATTTCCTTCTTTTTTTTTGTAACCATTTTCGGACCTTACTGTTGCCAGATCAAGTCAAAGTTATGCCATGAAAAATGGTCCACGATACAGCCGCATCCATCCCGAGTAAACTGTTCCCATAAATCTTCCCCCAAGGGAAGATGGGGGGCTCACAACAAACGGACTCGACTTAAGTTACAGCCCTGCCACCTCCAAAACGGAGCCTTGCTGTGTTCAGAAGCAGAAGAGAACATTCTTTGCAGCCTGTTGCGAAGGACCACAAACAATCGTTCCAGGAGCTGGCGAAGCGGACCCGAAAGGGGTCGCGTTACGTGTGGGGGAACGGGGAAATTAATTAGGGTTCCTAACTCCCTCCACTCTATCTCCTCCCTCGCCTGAAGGACCCCAAAAGGACCGGCGCGGACGGACAAGATTAGCGAAACAAACACAGGAAATTGTCAATCAATCACCGGCCGGCCTCTCGGCGGTGGAAGCTGCCCGGGAGTTCGCGAGAACTCTCTTCGCTTCTTCGTCAAACGAACTCCTCCTCTTCCACGTTGGGCCGGGTTTTGCGCGAACGAATGTGCACTTTTAGTGACGGGGCGAAATTCGCCGGGTGTCATATATTTTTTCTTTTTTTTCGGTTTTTTTTTTGTGGATGCGCCCATTTCGGAATAAAATATGCTACGAAAATATCTTCACTCCCGGAGCTGCTTCTCAGACACGCGGCGAGTGGCTCATGCTGCTTGTGGGACGAGCTGCGAGATGGATTATTTACGATACGAGCCAGGAAAGTGAAATGCTTTAAAAAACCGACGATCACTGTCCTTTCATGAACCGTCCTTTCTTTTCATTAAAATACATCGCGTCACGCAGTTGAAAGTGATGCCAAAATATTGTACAGGATGCGCCACTCAAACGTGGGCGTAAACAGCTTCAAAAGCACACACTTGCGTGAGGAATAAAAAAAAACAGGAACTTCGTTCCTTTGTGAAGACGTCAGGCGTGACCTCACGCCCGCGCTCGTCATCCACCGCGACAATAGAATGCGTACCGAGCACCAGAAACTTTCACGCGCAACCGTCGGCCGCTGGGGAAGGCAAAATCGCCTCCTCTTCGCCATAAATGTTTTTTTTTTCCATTACGTCACGACGAGTGTCAACCTCTGCCTTCTCTTCCCACCCCGAAAAAAAGCCCTTTAAAGGATAGAAAAATTAGTTTGAAATAAATACACCCGCTACAACCGAAAGCCCGCCGCGGAAATTGAATGCAAACTTTAATGGGGAGTTTAAAAAAAAAAAGAAAGAAAAATCATAACTCTCGACCAGTCGGTCTGGCGAAGCTCAAAAACACCCTTCCAAGCCTCCCCTCAGGGGAGTGAAGCGGAGGCCGAAGGGAAGGAAGGTAAGGAGGATGAGAGGGTACAGACGGACACGTTTACGTGCGTGTTGCGCAAGGGATGCGAAAAAGGAACGAGAAAAACGAGACAGCGAGGGAGACGCCACTTAAACTGGGCGTGCTGAGGTTCGTCGCTTGGACACAACAAGTTTTTTTAAATAAAAAATAAAAATAAAGCTTAAAAAACTCCCTAAAATCCTTTATTTTTTTGTTCGCAAAACGTGGTGTAAGTGTTTATTTTTTATTGTTTTTGAGAAAACTGCAAACCTCCCGCACGCGAGTTTCGTGGGGCTGGTTCGCAGAAAAGCCCCATTTCGATCGGTTCGGCACAGTAAACCGTAAAAAGCAGGCGAACCCCCATCCCATGCTTGCCGCCCGAGCGACGCGTACACTCGGCGACCATATGGTCCCGTTCCCTTTGGCTTTGGGTAACCGTTTTTGGGCAGCAAAACTACCACCGACACCGATCGGTGTGTATCGCTCGCGTGTGTGCGTGTGTTTGGCTGTCTGAGTGGCTGACTGTTGTGCATGTTTGTGTCTCCGTTTCGAAAGCCCCAACTCGACGCCGCGAGGCAGCCTTCCGCCCGGTTCGGTACGGGTACCATTTCCTAACGTTCGCCCGTCCATGCCTTCACTGCGAAAAGCGCCGGGGCACGGCGCAACTGCACGCCGATTTGTTCGCTGCGCTTTGTCTCGCTGGGGGGGGGGCGAACACCCGAGCGCGTTCGAATCCGCCGCGATTGACCGCAGTCCAGCAAATGTCAGGGAAACGGGAGGGGGAGGGGAGGGGGAGGTGGGTCGAGCGCGAACGCGAGTGTGCACGCTGAAATCGGACAGGGACAGAACGGGCCAGTCCGAGCGAATTGTGATTTGTTTCTGTACGGCGAGTCGGTTTTGCGTACAGAGCCGCGATAGAAGCCTCGAGAAGGCGACAAAACCGCGATCAATAGCATATTTCAATATGGATTAAAAGTGTGTGTAAAGCTGCAGCTACAAACTAGAGTTCGCTCGACCTTTCCTTATGATATATTGACTTTAAAAAAGACACTAAGAGCGTTCTCGATCCACCAAAAAAAAAAAGAGCCCATAAAAAATAACTAAATTCCAATATCTCAAAACATTCTCATTTCTTGTCGATTTCCAACACGACGGGTCTCTCGGCAACATTGCTCACATCCCTAGCGGGCTCCTAAGCCCGTGTAGAAGAGCATCGAGCATGATATTTGCATCCGCCGCCCATGCCGGTCGCTCGAAAACCGTGCAACATTGTGTTCCTTTTTCGGCATCGCATCGGGCTCGGCTCCGCGACGCGAGATGCTGATGATGATGAGGCGAAACAGTCGCCCATCACGAACATCGCGTCCCTGGCAGCGCCAAATGCGGGACCTCGTTTGGGGAAACGGGATTTTCTTCCGTTCCTGGTTCGGTTTTCTTGGCTTGCGTTTTGCCGAGCCGCAGCACGGTACGGCATGAAAATGGACGTCATGAACGCCCGCTAGCTATACGGCTGCCTATGAGTGTGTGTGTGTGTGTGTGGGAGGAGGGGAAGAGAAGGGAAAAAGGGTGTATAATGCACACACAGGCACATAACCTTTACGTTGGGTATGACACCCGGGCGCAGAAGCAGGATCGTTGCGACGGCCGTTCCTCGCCTGCAGCTCGTTGAAGTCGTATTCGTTACGGCGACTTTTGCGCGTTAGGTACGCAAGTGTGCGCGCGTTTTTTATTTCTCCTCCCTCTCCCACCACCACCACCACGGTGCTAGAATAGAAAACCGCGCCCGAGTGGGCTTCTATTGTGCGCCGGGGCGGTAGCAAGAATGGTTTTTGGGGTCGAGTGAAGGCTCCGTTCCCTTCCTGGGGGACGGCCGCGACCATAACGGGTTTCTGCCGGATTCGTTCCGGTCGGGGAGGACTCCATTCATCCATTGTCGTAACCTTAGGTGTGCGGTTTCTTTTTCGTGTTGTTTTTCTCCATTTGACTCGTCTTAGAAGGAAGAAAGTGGGCCAATTTACGGAAGCTCGCGCGGATGACGTTTCGTTGGGTTCGTTCGGAAAGATTCGCCCACCCCTCCGGACGACGATGGGAGCGACCTTACACGTATGATCTCATTAAATCTCGGTCGATACAAGATTTGCTAGCCGCACAGTTGTGTGTCGGATTGAAAATTGTGTTTTTCTAAAAAAAATTATAAAACCACGGAAATGAATCAAGCAAGTGGGATTCCATTTTCGAAGTTTGGTCCTTCGAGCCGGATTGTTTTTTTTACTTTTTTTTAGTATTTCACTTCATTTTTTTACACGAACTGAATTCTTTGGTGGCAAAAAACGTTACAGAAACGGCGATACAAAATGTTTTCTCCTTTCAAAAGCATTAAAATTGTGATATTTATTTTTGCGATACGGGATTGTTTTTAAATAAAAATTTGGTCCTTCGAACCGGATTGAAAATCTTCTCCTAAACAATATAACCGCTCAGTCTCACCGTGGCGCGGCTTTCCCAACCGAAGCAAGGCAAACCGTGCCCGGACAGATTATCATCTCGCGGGCCAGGGCTGTGATTTATATCGCAACCGTCCCGCCCGCCCCGCTGGATGTGAAGAATTCGAGCAAAACTGCAGGTCGAGCGGTGTCGAACAAAAACCAAGCCAACAACGATCATGATGAAGACGAACATCGCCCTTTGCCGACGACGGCTTGCGACGGGCGGCAGATCGGGACGGTGAGGGCGAAATTTATGCACCGAAGCAAATCGATCCACCGGGGTCCGCAAAACGCTACGCATTGTAACGGTGCGGGACGTGGGGGGGGAGGTTGAGGGATGATTATTTATGGGACGAAATTAAAGCGTTTCGAAAGATGGGCCCCTTTGGTGCGGAAGATGCGGTTCTATTCTTGGTTCCGATACCGAATCTAGCCGCTTGGTTGGGGCGGGAAGTTATCGACTTGACGATCGAAATGGAGGAATGGACCTTCCTCGGTGGAGGAGAGGGAGGGGGGGGGGGGAGCGGATGATGGATGACAGTGACACGCTTACGAAGAGGAGAAAAGGAAGCGGGTGCACCATGAAAAGGTGTGAAATATTACGAACAGTTCATGCCCAAGCGAAGCGGCCGGTTGAGAATAAATCAAAACCGAGCGGATGTTTAATAGTTTGGTCCTTCGAGCCGGATCGCGTCTGGCGGAATACAATGTTTCGGAAGATACAAACGCTCGTTGCGCTTTGTTGTGAAATGTGTTCGTGTGGCCTGCGGGACGATGAAAAATGGCTGGCAAAATAGAATATGTGTATATAAAAACAAAAAAAAAAACAAAATTCTATTTAAAAATAAATATAAAAAAACCTAATCTCAGCAACAAACTGGCCCCGTTTGCCTCAATTTAATTCTTGCCCTTGAAACGAGAACAAACGCGTTGCGCGGCGGTGGGGCACGGGAAGCAAAATAAAGACCAGGAAGCCGGGAAACTGGGCTGCTTTTTTTATGCGGTTGCGATCGTCGTCGGCATCGTCGTCTAAAGGTTAGCTGCCACATTTTTCCCCTCGAGCGGCCAACTATCGGTGCCCTTTTTTTCCTGCCGTTCCCCTTCCTCTCCGAGTCCACCGTTCCCTGGGTTGCGATCTGTGGCTCCGAATCTGGGTTACTGGGATCGAAGATCAGCACGCTCTTTTTTTTTTTTTTTTTTTGTTTTGTCTTTTCCACCATTGCAACCACCGTCGCTCCCACGGATCCTTTTCCGCGTCGGGACCGAACGAGGAAGCCAAACTTGTCCGCCCTCGTTCGTTCGGGCAGAAACCGAGCGCTCGCTGGTAGAACGTCGTACTGAATAAAAGCACGCGCCCGGTTGCGTCACGAAGGCCCCTTTTCGGGCATTTCTGCGCCGGACCATAAAGCGCGCGGTTCGCAAATCGCAAACCGCCGATCGCGTTACCGCCGCGCAGGCAGAACAGAACGGGACGGACGAGCCACGGCAAACGATAAATTATCGAACAGCAAAACAGCGAACGCGACAAGACCTAGATCTAACTGTAATAGTCCCCGTCCGGTCCGCTGGGGGCCAACCTAAAGAAGGCACGAGTTTGCTTTGTAGCATTTTCCGCTCGGTTTTTTTTTTTTTTTTTTTTTTGCTATCCCTCCCCTCCCGCCCGTCTAACTATTTCTCTTTCTCCGCTCCGTTTCGGACGCCGGTGACGACGACGGGCGATGAAGGCACTTTGGTGCTTTTCTTCCCTCGCCCGTACGCGTTGCTGAACGCGGAAAAATATCTATGGGAAGATGGTTCGAGCGATATAGCGTCCGATAAAGGTGAGTAAGAGAGAGCGAACGAGCGATCGAAAAACCGATGAAAAAGGGTGACCCAAAGACCCCGGCACGTCTGTAGCCATTCCTTCCGCGTGCTTGCACCAAAGAAGAACCGTTCAAGGGCGAAGATGATCGCCGTGGGGTTCGAACCGAAATTTATGCCGTCGTGCGAGTGCGATCGAACGGTATTTTTGATCGGAGTCGTTTTCAAACGCGAACGGCCGAATGGGTTTTAGCTTTGCAGTGCATCATGAAGCTCAAGAAAATCGTAGAAAAGGGAATAAATATTTTGGTTTTGAAAACACCATAAAAAAACGTATAAAAATGAAATAGTTAAAGAGTCTCCAATGAGACTGGAAATTAAACAAAGAATATAAAAATATACAAGCATTAATGATACAAAAATAACAACAAAAACACGCTTAAGTTATAATAATAAAAAAAATCTTTTAAAATAATAATTAAAACATAATTAAGTTTAAAAAAAACCAGACAATTTGCTCAAAATTGTATCATCAAGTTCTTATAAACCGATGATGAAAAGAAAAGCTAAGTAAATTAATCAGTACAAACTAGACATCGATGTACGTATCATAGAAGGAAAAACAATATAAAGCAATTAAAGAGAGAAAAAAATTAAAAAATAAGAACAAAACAAACAAAAAATAAAAACTATTAAATTGGTTACAAAAAATTAAATGAACTCGTTCAAACAAAGAAAAAAGCATTTGTGAACGTAACATAAAACCACGTAACACGATGATAGAGAAAAAGAACAAGCATAACCAGGCCAAGAGCTTCAAGGTCTGGCAAGGCACGAAAGAGAGAAAGAGAAAAAAAACATGCCCGCCAGCGGCGCAAACGGAAGTTGCTTTTCCTTCGGCCGCGGTCGCACCAGAACCGGATGCACGAGGTCGCGTACGTGATTTTATGGAGGTGATTTTTTCTCCATTTCGCCCTTCTTAACCAGTTCTGAGCGAGCTCGAGCTCGTAAAAGTATAAACGGCGGAATAAATTTAAAAAAAAAAACGATAGCATGCCATTCCTTCGGGTGTCCGGGTTTTGCTTGAAAAAAATGGCGCTCCTTTTCTTTTGGGAATATTTTTTGCGAGTTTTTTTTTCTTGCATAAGGAAGGGAACGTGTGCCACACCCTATAGGAAGCGGAGGAAACTGAGTGGGCGCGTGGGACTGCAACCGGGAAAGTAACAATCGACACGGCGCGAGCGAACGCGAACGTCTCGAAGCTGTGCGCAATTCTCAATCTTGGTTGGCGGCGTTGGCAGTGTTTTGTTTCACTTTCACTTTCGCGCGCGCGCGACACACACACACACACACACGTGCGCGAACGGAGAAAGTACGAACAAGCTGTGCGAGACATAAAAAAGGGATCAGACAAGCTCGGCGGGAAGGGTTGTTGCATAATGCGATGCGATTTGCTGCATTTCTCGGCGCGAACGGCGCAATGATAATCACCCACGAGGGAGCCGGCGAAATTGGCGAACAGGAAGTGAAGTAACACCTAGTCGGCAGGGTTGGGATCGGGGTTGGACACGGGGGGAGAAATAATATGGCAAAATCGGGCGCTTTCTCGTGTCTGACATGTGGCCGAAAGGGAACTGCATGAGCTTGATAAATCGGGTTGGGCTGTTTCCAGGGGCGTTTTCGTCGAGCCTTTGCTCAAAGCGCTTGCCGTTTGTTTATTAACCGATTTTTGCAGCCTCATTCGTTCCAGCAGCGCCACTCCTGCTGGTTGAAATTGATTTACCATCATTTAAAATTATTTATCTGAGTGTTATTTTCTTTTTTTCGAAGCTGATTGCATCGCTCGTTGAGAAAAAAAAAAACGCAACCAGCAAAGGTACTCCAACAATGTGAGAAGCAGTTGCAACCCGTGCATGACAATTTGAAGCAGATGTTGACCAAACAACCCAACTCTGTTTGTACAAATCACACACAAAAACCACACACACAACACATTCCGAACCACGCGAACGCACGAAGCAGTTAGTTTCGTTAATGAATTTCGTACCCCGCAGTGGTGCAACTTTTTTTTTCCTATCGTTTGTTTTGTTTTTGTCTATTCTGATGTGTTTTTTTTTGTTGCCCCTTCCCTTCGTCGCTTACGGCAATCACCGGCCGTACTTGCTCCCGGGCGCGGTCAGTAAACGGATGCTTTGGTTTGCAAATATTTGCGCATCAAGAAGGGCGAAAACATCGGCTTTTCGGGGCAGCGCGGATAAACCTTCCCACGCCGGATAAAGCGCACGCTTCGGTGGTAGCAACCACGGCAGAAGGTGCAATAAAAACTCCTACCCTAACCTTCGCACGCCCAGTTTCGCAGAGGATGTTTCGTTTGCAGTTGGTTGAAAGCTTGATTTTGCAACTTTTTTTTTACTTAGTAAAAGTACTTTTTTTTTTGTAATAAACGTGCTTGTTTTCTTGTGATTTATTTTACTTTTTAAAGAAATGTCCGATACAAGGCCCTTTGTCACTTGAAGCTTCCTAAAGGTTTCGGAGCAAACTGTCCTCTGTAATGCCTGTAACCAAAAAACCTGCCTATCCAAGAGATCCAGTAAGAGTACTGAAAAAGAGATCCAGAGAAGAGTACTGAACAGAGAATAGTGCGTATCAAAAGAATAATCAAGAGCAGTCAGGAGTGTTGTTTACTGATCTGAATGGTTCGGATCATTGGAATCATCTGGACAATTTGAATCTATCCGAAGCAACCAGCTTGCCAATCTCATCTGAATCATCTGGATCATTTAGTTCCAAGATCATCTGGATCACTCAGACCCTGCTGGATCATTTGGATCATCTGGATTATTGAGATCTCCAATTATATCTTCATGACTAGCCATCCAGACATTCGGAATCACCTGGATCTTCAAGATTGTCTATATCATTCAGATCTCCAAGAACATCTTGAGGACCAGTATTTTCTGGATCAAGATCTTCATAATCAACTTCGGAGCGTCTGGCACATCAGAACTATCAGCATCATTAGGACCTCCAGGATATTATGGATCACTCAAACCAACAAAATCTGCTGCTTCTTTTAGAACATTTGGAGCATTCGGATGGATCAGAATTCTCTGGATCTTCAGGATCATTTATATTCAGGACCTAGCTTCAGGACCACATGGGCGATTGGGTAATTCCTAGTACTGGAGTAGGAGTTAGTAATGAGAGGTTACCTTCGTGGCGGAACCAGCTTCGGATGGGCCTGGCCGCTGCTTGGCGGCCATCGCGCACCGGAAGCAGTTCATGTCGCGGAGAGCATGTTTGATTGTAGCAGTGTTAGAGCCTCGCGTACGCACCGATTAGAATTGATTGAATGAGCGAACCCCCTCCCTAGACGATTGATTGATGCGAGGAGCAGACGTCACCGAGTGCTTAACGCTGGCGGTGAGTCCGGTGAACCATTTTCAGCGCTCAAGACGTCGTGGTTCGAGTACTAACTATGGGCTACTAATTGTTAAAAGGCACGACTTTTAGTCTCTTACTTTGCACAGCACACTGAAGCGGATCTGGAAGAAAACGAAGAAGAAGAAAATAATTAATCAAACATCTATTCGCTACTTCGCGCGCAAATCACGCAGCATCGTTTTTTTTTTGTGTTTTTGTTTTTGCAACCTCCGTCCCTCCACCGAAAGACATAAATTTCAACTACAAATGGTGCTCAAAATTACACCCCACTAATAATGTCGGCCAGGAATATAAATATCACATTTCACAAATAAACTGGCAAACACCGCATCGACATTTTCTGCCCCGGGCCGGCCGGCATTTTTTGGCACCCCGTCCCCCGTTTCCCTCCCTGCTCCCCCTAGCCCTTTCGCTCGACCAGCTTCTTCCGTGGGGTCGTTGTCTCCATTGTGACGTTGCCAGAAGCGAGAATATTCAAATGCTCTCTCAAACGCCGAACCGCATTGGGTTTCGGGCGCGGCCCGGGGTTCTTCTAGTGGCAGCGGGGCATTCTGCTACCCACCGGCCGCCCTGAGCAGCCCTCGGCGGCGGAGTTGAATATTCATATTTGGCCTTTGCTTTTTTGCTTCCCAAATTGCTGACCGTCGCTGACCGCACGCGACCTGCCCGCAGTGGCTGCGGCTGAGAAACGGACGAATCCTGCCGGGCGATGGGAAGGTGGGGAAGCTCGTAACGCAAAGACCCGAAAAAGTTCACTGCCCCAGTTTCGCACCCCGTAAACGGACCACCTCAGCGCTGTCTCTAGGATGGTGGAGGAACCGAAGGGAGCCTGAAACGCACCAACACATGCCACAATCCGTGCACTGGCACTTCACTGTAGTGTAGTTTTACTTGCCGGATAGCTTTAGTAAGGCGCTAGTGGAGCCTTTATCACAATCGAAAGCATACTTTTCGGGCTGCAGGCGGTTAAATTACGCCAGAAAGTTATGCAATGTGCTCATCGCCGAACGGTTTACTAAGGCTTTACTTTTCAAGATCAATCCTTTTGTTGAGTCCTTTTTTTGTCTCGCGCTAGCTTTGCAATGCTTTTAATCACAGCAACACCCGAAAACTAACCCGGACGATCTGAGTGTGCACAAACTGGCAAATGAAACTAGCTCATCACCCTTTTACCAGCCTAGTCAGCGCCTGCAACGTATGCAACGGGCCCGACACTCGAAGTAACTCGTCCCACCAAGCTGATGTCAAGGAGCGTTCGGGTGTAATCATCTTCACGCGAACGTCTCGCTCGTTGCTGCCCCTCCGGGCGCCCCTTAGCATGCCGTGTCACTTCGCATTAGTAGCTTCTGCCAACCAGCGAGACAGCTTTGTTTGTATCTTGCCGCCTGGCCTCCGTCGGCCAACACCTTAACCCAGGCCGCGGCACAGAAATCCGCAGCAGCGGTCAAGCCCGTTTCGTCGTCTTTGTCGAGCGAGCGAGAGAGTGTGTGTGTGTGTGTGTGTGCGCTGGTTGTTATGATTGTTTGTGGATGATTTCGTTGAACTTTGACCCAATTACTCCAAGCACCGAGAGTTCTTGGCGTCCTGACGCGAGCGAGGAGAGCCTGACGTACGGCCAAAACCGAAAGACTTGGGCTTTTTATTTCCCCCATGCTTGGTTTTATTCGGGCACGGAGGTGCTCACGACACCCTCACACCGTGACACACACACACACACACACCCGGGAAGGTAAAATCGTAGGAGGTAGAATATGGCGCCAACGATGCCGGCCGGCTGCCACCTAAAGTCACTACCGGTATGCTTTGATTTTAATCAACCGCTCAACGCTAAACACCGAATGTGTGTTTGCGTGTGCGTGGCGCCTACGTGTGTGTGTGTTTAATGAAATCGAAACGTCGCGCTAGCACAGACGGGTGGTTTTTGAAAGAGAAACCTAAAGCTAAGACATGTTGACGAACATGTTCGTGTTAAAAAAAAGATTTTATTGAGCTGGATTGTCCGGCGTCAATCTTCTGACGTGTTCAGGCGATGCAGTACCAACTGCTTTATGTGCTCGAAAAATCTTAATCATATAAAAATAGCATACATTTGGGCGTTAGGCGCTGCTCCCTTTTTTGAGAGTGTGCATGTAAAAAATGTATCCAATTTAAAAAAAGATTTTTATTTAATTTTTTTTTGTTAGAATTTTGTGCATAAATTTTGCATTAGCTTTCATAGCAAAATATTGACTTTTAAGTGCTAATAATAAATAGTAACATCCAGAATTTTTTTTGACAAATAATTGTATTAGTGCCTAAATATATGCAATTTTTTTCTTATAAAGCATGCTTTACTTGTTTTTATAGTCTAAAATTTGAAAGCATATCGATGCGTATCTTTGAAAATGTCACACAGCTGGCGGGAGTTGGGTGGAAAATCCCGTTCCGTCACCCCACGCGCCGCTTGCGCACGGTTTTGAGGGTTAAAAATAAATTACTATTTCCAGTTGCGACCGTCGCGAGGAAAGCAACAATACAAAACAACAAAAACTCTGGCGCCGTCGAGTTCCCTACGGGAAAATGACGCGATTTCTTGCGTTGCCCTTTTTCTTCCGGAAATAAACTTAAACCACACACACACACACACACACACTGCACCTTGCTGCATCCGACACAAGACACCCTCGACGACCAGCTAGTGGGTAATTTAAGCGCAAAACCTTCCCTTTGACGACGTTTGCACGCACCGGACGGTGGTGAAAGAAAAAAAAAAACCGGAAGCTGAGGAAAAAAAATCGAACCCCAACCGTACCTTCGCCGGTGGTGGAACTCCCTTTCGCTTGCTGGTCCAAATCCCGATTGGACAGGTTTGATACGGTTCACGCGATCGTTTCGTTAAGGGTTCGATGACGCGGGGGTTTTGCCACTAAGAAGTCGCCACAGCAAACGTATCGCGAGCTGATTCGGTGTCTCCGGCGCGTCGGAGCGGGTTAAATCCTCTCCGGCTGGCGTTGTTGTAATGTGCACTTTTAATTTTATTTATTTTTAGGGTGAACTAATTTCGACCATCGTCACTCATTCTCCATTTCGGTCGAGAAATTTTAATCTCAGCGAAACGCAACAGGCTTGTATCTGCCTTCTTTCTCCAAGCAATCGCACGCACAAGCTCACTTCACCGAATAAGTATTAACATTTTTTAGAACACCAAAACACTCGAAAATGATCACTAAGACATTCATTGCGTTCGAACAGCGCCACCAGAATAAAAGCCACTCGCGACAGCCATCGGTCGGAAAGGCAAAGGTCCGAAAAAGCTGCACATCCACGCGGTACACCGTACGCTGCTCGTCTAACCACTGGCAGCCACCGGTCAGTTGGTTTTTGTCGGTCCGGTTGGTCCAGTTTTGCTCCGGGGATTTTTTTTTTCCGGAAGACTCCACCCC
>JXWZ01006467.1:0-13868 GCA_000956215.1 Anopheles farauti No. 4 | reverse complement strand
TTGGAATACTCTTCGTTAGACAATTCTTGTTAGTAAATATTCTTTTAGAAAATGAACAAAACAGCTCCATAAACATATGTTTGCCGGTAACATGAGATGCATAGAGAAAAAAAAACAATTTAAATGAAATGCCACTTTACGCATGTTCGCTTATTGTGTAACGTTGAAAATATTTATGTTGTTTTAGTTTAAACTGTATTTTGCCTCGAGTTTTCTAATGGCAACGGTGTTTGTCGATTAAATCTTTAAACAAAACAAAATCTACAAAAAAGTTAATAAAGTAAAAAATTTAACTCTCCTTTATCAAACAGAAGCATCGAGGAAGTCATAACGAGTCATAACGTCGTGCTTCCATAACGACTAATAATATGTTTTATTAAAATTGCTTAGAGTAGCTGAAAAAAGACAAAAAGCATCACTTTACAGGTCTCCTCGCAAATTAAATAAGCTCAGAAATATGAAAACATTTCTTTCAAAGGCAAAAATTTTACATATTTTACTAACATTTTGAGATTAAATATCAATTCAATCATTTTATATATTGAATTATAATGACTATCAACAACTTAATTTTTATTTATAAAGCATTTCAACTACGATTACCTAACTATTAAGTGACATTAATTTATATAAAGAATCAGCATTTCTTCTCTGCATTAAAACATGACTCTAGATACTAACCACACCATTAAAATTCCCGTCATCCACTCAACACGTTACAATTGGCTGATTATCATCAGAACGCTAACGTGCAATTGTAACTTCGTGAGGTGTGAATTTATGTTTCATCGCAACACAGCTCAGCTCGTGGTGAGCCCCGTGGTGTGAATTTAATAACCACATTGCATTCATCCCATTCACACCTTTTCTTATAAAGCGTGCAGGGTTTTTTTCTCTGTGTTTGTCTTTGCTTTGCTCTTACCTTTACACCAACTTTAACTAAATTCGTGACGTTCGCCAATGCGAATGCGTGAGCTTCACTCACCACACCTAGCCGTACTGTGGCATATTGCACCACACGAAAGGGTTGGCCCGTTGCCAACCCGTTCCAGAATGGCACCGTTGGAAACCCGTCCAGCAATCGGAGGATCGTGCCCTCGGGCTACGCGTCCCGCACCAAGGTGCCGACGTAGGGTTTGCAGCATCAACTCACTATACAGTGGATGGGGTGGGAGGCGAGTGTATTGCTGGCCAAGTTTCCAGCTCAGCATCCTGCCATCGGATGTCGATGGTAGGGTTCGGCCGGTCCTGAGGCGTGGAGGGCACGTTGGGCGCAAGCATTATAATTAATTGTGGCAGCAGCGATGATGAATGGTGTCTGGAGTAATTAAGAGTAATGAGGTGTCTGACTGCGTTTTTGCATCGCGACCCATCGACCAGAAGCTCGCCTCCGGCCGGCGGAAGAAAACCGAAAGGTTAAAACCCCCCAGGAAGCCCGCCCGGACGCTAACGCCCTACTGCATCCGTTGGGAAAACAATCCGTTTTCGTATTTCGGCTTTCGCGTGTGTGCGCTGCGCTTGTGCAGCATCATTTACCGAGGCGAGGATTTCCGAGTGAATCGGACGCTTTTGCACATGCACCTAGCCATGGGTGCGCTTCAAGGAGCCTCCGAAGCGGTGGCAAACAGTGGCACGAAAACGGAAGCCCATGCCGCAGAAAGTTGCCTTAAGGCCAACAGCTGTTTCATATACAGATCCACACAAACACACACACACACACACACACACATGAGCCCAACGTTCTCTAATGAGGCCGGAAAGATGGAAATCATTTTTGCAACGGTTCCGCGAGGACGCTGTTTTGTTTTATCTACTGCCGCAAAATAGTACCAACATGTGAGAAGCGAGGATTCTCACGAATCAAAGTACCAAAAGGGGTTTGTAATTGGAGGATATATTAGGGCTGGCTTCCCTGGCTTCGTAAATGCTCTCGACGACGAGTATCGTTTAGCAGAGGCAAACGTGAGCATAGGCTACAATTTATTTAATGACTAGATAACGCATGGGAGTAAATTTAAGGGTCAGTAATACTAAAAAAAGTAGGCAACGTATGCGTTTTAAAACTAGAAGTTACCAATTTAACCATAAAAGGCAGTAAAAAGAAAAATTATTTATATTTGCGAGATTTGAATTATTAAAATATGTAAAATCAATCATTTATAATTTCTTTTGTATAACAATGTTTGAAGCTATATGAATGAACATTTCATTCCGTAAACAATAACAACCGAATCTAACCGTATTTCGTTCGAAAATAACTATCAAATAATTTTCAGTATGCAAATATTTGCAAAGGTTTAGTTCGTTTCGTTTAGGTTTAGTAAATATGTTCAACATCTGAATGTACTTTCCTCCTTAATAATAAGGTTCTTGAACAGAGTTGATGTTCTTGAAGAAATCTGTTAATAACATTTCAACGATATTAAAGTAAAAAATTATCTAAAATTTCAGCGTGATTTCATGGAAGAACCTGGTTTATCCTAACACGCTGGTTTGATAGTAAGCAAAAGTGAAAAAGTTTCATAATGTTAAAATATATTTAAATCGAATTAGCTCACGAAATAACACAATCGTTTTTAGAAAAAAACAACAAAAAATTGTTAAATTTCTTTAATATAAATTACTAATTATTACGAATTGCAGTTATATTTGTTTTTATAAAAAAAGTTATAGAAATTGAGAATTAAGCAAGCTCGAATGACAGTAATAAAGTATGATTTTCCAAAATATGCAACTTGATTCCATACAAAACATATATTGTCAGTATACCTTAAGCACATGTTAGGCTATGAAAAGATAATTTTATCGCAATACAAAATTTATTCAATTTTATAATTCAACATGGAATTAAATTAAATTGGTGGATTTTTGGAATGATGGGAATGGAAAATGATTGGATTTTTTACAGTCTCTCAAAAATAGTTTAGATTTTAGTATGATTCGATAAATATTAGAACGGTTTTATTTTAAATCTCATCTGAGCAGTCTCTCTGTCCCTCTCTCCTTTTTTTTCTCTTTCGCTCACTCTTTCTCTCTTCATAGCGACGGGTTTGGTGTGTAAAAAACGAAAAAACAAAAGGAACAATAACGAAAACGATAAAAACAAAATGATCAAAATGTGTGAATAAAATCTACTTTAGTTGATACTCACAACCATAAAGGGAGTCACTTTAATTCACAAAAACTGGTAAATCTACTCACACCATTGTCGTAGAAACAACCAAAAGTAAATCGATATAGTTTACAAATGAGCTTTCGAAAATGTATAAACGAAACGGACTACTAAACTACTAAACGATTTTTCGATTTGTCTTTTTACTTCGAATTCATATTTTTAACATTTGGCACACGTTCTTCAACAACAAAAAAAACGTGCATGATATCATTCTTTAACGCGCAGTCATCATTTTTTACAGCCAACGTGGTACACCAATCCCATAAAAGAATCCTTCCATTCGTAAGTGTTGCTCTATCATACAGCGTATCATCCCCAGTAAATGCCTTTTTCCTAATCATAACTACAATCATAACCTGTACTTCTCAGACAAGACTTCTTTCAAAACTTTCCCAACTATTGCCCTGATCCGAAATGTGATAACGTAATCATAATTTTAATATAAAACCCAACCGGCTGGCGCCGCTTTCCCTTCTGCTGAGTTGGCTTTCCTCGATTCGGTTGACCATTGCTGGGGTAACCGTAGCGAACAGCATAACCGAAGCCGTCCTTAATAAGACACACTTATGCCGTTCGTTATCGATTCGTAGTTGTAGTGGAGGGATTGGGTGTGCACACAAAGAAATAACATAGGAAAAAAAAAGATAGTCCCGATAAGAACATTCTTAGTGCGCAAACGTTTGTGTTTTTTCCCCCTGTTTGCTTCGTTGCCCGTAAAATAGGAGGAAAGAAAACCTTCGATATTGTGCTTTCGTTACGAATGTTCAAATATCTTTACCATTACGCATCTCATGATTCATCCAGAGCACAATCGTCAATGGGAAAATCCACTTCGTTAGTTATGACTCCGGATGTATCGATTCATGGGAGTTTCAATCGAGACAGTTTGCTTATAAAAATAAAGGGAAAATATTTTTGTAACAAATTGTGTTATTCTTAATACAAAAAAAACCAAAAAAAAGATTATAATATTCAAAGATATATATTCTATATTTTAAATAATGATATGTTTTTTATTACGGTAATAAAATAATTCTCATATTTTTTTACAAAAACATTCAATAAACTTTTCGCAAACAATCTGAAAAAGGTTCATGAAACACAAATGTATTCCATAACAAAACGATGGCTTTGATGTTTAGAATATTTCGTTCGAAACAGCCACTTCCTTCCTTTCTACCATTACTAACCTAACCAATGGAAAATTTCTACCGGATTCTACGTAATTGGATAGCGGAAATGGTTCCTCTGGAGGAAAAAAATCGGCAGGAAACAGACTACAACTAGAAGCCGCCGAGCTCATCAGCCAAATCCGTGTATGATAAGCACGAAAAGATGAGTGTTTTTCCTACTGTGATCTCCAAGTGGGAAGGATTGGCGAGAAACGCGGTAAAGATGAAAGCCCAATGCGCCCTGAACGTGCTCAATTAGCCGGTTGGAAGTAAAGCCCGATGGATTTGAATCAATTGGTAGAACGTTGGAAGAAACATTTCTTGAGTGAAGAATATATGTGTGGAGAAGGGTTTAAACATGACGTAAAGAAAAAAAACTCAGTAAATTCAGACGGAACTGGAGACCTGCCTCTCCACAGTGATTCTGCACACCAAAACTATCGCACGGTTCGTCCTTGCCGGGTCGTACATCAAAACCCACAAAAGCACTCTCTGGAGATATGACACATTCCTGTGATTAAAACCATACCCGATAAAACCATCCTTTTTCCAAGAGCGAGCGTATGTAGCGTTGAGGAATGGAAAATTGTTTTAAGCAATAAAATGGGTTTCTGCTGCTTGCAAAGGCACCCCAAAACGAAGATTTATCGCGATCCGAACGGTTTTTCACGAAAAGATTTATATCCTACCGTTCGATACTGTCCAGCATCGAAAATTGGGAATAAATTTTCTTTCTTATCGGGTGGTTGAATGCAACGAAAAAAAAAAAATCTGATAAAATTTATGAATATCTCATTTAATATGACTATTTCATTCATAAGCTTTTCAACTATATACAAATATTTAAAATAAATTTCATCTAACTATGCTTCTTTAATATACACTCATAATTTTTCTTAGCGTTATATATATCATTCGTCATCCAAAATTATTATATATATAGATCAATATATCTACTTATTAAAAAAGTTTTTTTATAAGCTGTTAAAAACACACAAAAAAGATTATCGAAATAAGTGTACCACAATGAATTGAATCTAATTGAATCTAAGATAGTTTAAAAACGGTTATTTATATAAAAATTTTAAGTATGTGGCCACAAATGTTTGTTACAGGAGGTGATCTTGAGCATGGTGTACGAGCTAATATATTTTTTTATTTTTAAATTAGAAAAACAACACGTATTTCGTTATTTGTAATAACTTTGCATAACATGCAGTTTAAATTATCTCTTCAAGTTTTCGTTCCATCAGGCAAATCGAAATTACGTAAGCATTTCTCCTGATCCAATTTAAGAAAATCTTCAGAGCAAATGTTTTAAATCGAAAATGTTTTCTCTCACCGATAGCTTTCGTTTGTATTCGCGTTTATACATAGCATTTTGTATAAACACATAGCATTTATATTATAAACACCGAGTTTTGCAAAGAATCTAATAAAAATTCACCAAAATATCGTCATGCCGCTTATGCTAACCCGTCTATTTTTTATGAAAAATCGTATAAAAATCGTTTGAAAATACAAGTTACAGTTTTTTTTTCTAAACATTGTTTGTTATTTTAAAAAAATTAAGACATCATGTGGCTTCAGTAATGGCTCAGTAGTATAGTGGCATTGGTGCCAAATTTCTTAATGACAAGATCCCACTAGCAAGGAGTCACTAACGCCAACACGGTAGACATGACGTCATCGATGAAAGAATAAAGAAAAATACATGAAAAGAGAGATGATCTCAGGCGGGCGGTATAAAAAACTTTTTTTATACTCGATTTTAAAGTTATACGATTTTTTAGTACATGGTTTGCCTCATTTAATATTTGTCTTGATTACCAAACATTTGCACTGAAAACAGTCGTGATGAAATTATTCTTTCAATGATGACCTGTTAATAATTTTCTAATGTAAATCATCATTGTTTTAAACAACTTTCTTATTGAAATAATTTTCTTCCTTTGATGTAACACTGTCCAATGTGATTGTTTTTTTTTCACTCTATTAAGAACATCATAGAATAGGTTTCACCCCAAGGCGCTTGTCAAATGTGCAACATTAACCGTTGATTTCTTCCACACTGCACTTGCACTTGCCGTAATTTCCGAGCTCATATTTCTCGCCTCATAACCAACTACTTCTACCATCAACCATCCCGAGATGTCGAGTGTGTTCGGGCCCCCACCACCTGCCTAACAATCACACTAGCCAAGGCACTATTACGGTGACTCCCTCAAGAAACCCGGACGACCTTCGTAACACACAAACGAACGGAGCGGATCTTGCTGGACCATTTACCCGAAAACTCTCGCAGCAAATGTTCCACCGCTTCACCCGGCCACCATTGGCGTGATAAATGGCTTGAATGTTAGAATGGGGTTTTTTTTTCTCTCTCCCCAGCATGGTCCACGCTGGCAAGGTTCCGAAAGAAAGGGAACACCCATAATGCAGCACTGTGCGACGGTCAGTTGTGAAGACCGGAATGACACCTCGAGATGTAGCCAGCCTGATTACTAGCCGGTAGAGGAACGTTCCACCGGTGCAGCGGGAAATAAATTATGACAAACTAATACTTTCGATATTAATGACTTGTCAGACACGGAGCTAAGCTGCGGGTGATGGAGATGATCAAGTACCGGCACCCGATCGCACCCATTCTGTCTCCCATATCGTGGCACATTAGGAAAGACGGTCCGACACGGTAGGATTAAGCCGTACCGTCTGGAGAGGAAAATGGATTGAACCGCTGATTTGATTCGTTCGAAGCACACATACGCCCGGAGAATTCCGTAATTCCGCAACATTACGAGGCGGCAGAGTTGCTGTTGCTGCTGCTGCCGCCAGTGGTGATAAAAATTCCAACTGCAGCTGCAGCATTCCACTGCGCTTATTTCAGCCCCAGCTTAGCCCTAAGCACGGACTGGCCCCAACAAATGTCGACCATATTTCACTTCCGCAGAACAAATCATTGTATTTTTGACGCCTCGCAGTGCCAAATTTATTGTATCTTGTAGAGTGTTTCTTTTTTTTTCGCCTACGACCTCAACCGAACCCGGGTTTTTCTACTGTTGCTTTTGGTTAAGCGGGAAGTACAAACCCTTCCCATTGGGAGCACCCAAGGAACCACGATGTGCGGTGCAAATTTGTCAAGCTGTCCTCGCGGGGCAAATAGTTTAGAGCGGGTTCCGCGTGTGCCCTGGGTAAAAATCGTGCACATTTACCATTCACGTGTGGATAAGCTCGATTCGAGCTCGAGCTCTGTTTTTTTTTTTGTTCTTGCCTCTCTACTATACTCACATGAGTGGCTTATTCTCGCATGCAAAAATTCACTTTTGCATCATGATGGCCCCGCTGACGGTGTGGGGGAGATTTATGGAAATTTCAAATGGAAACCTGCACAAAAAAAGCACGTACTAGCATCGGTTCACACATTGGCAAATCACAATCACTACACTATAAACATGGCAAAGTACGCCCGAAAGCATTTCAAACCAGGAAAATGTTCCGCAAACGGTGGTATGTGGGCGAACTCGTGCATTGCTTTACGGAGCTTTTTTTCTGTTATGCTCATACAACTGGCACATAACAAGAGTTTGAAACGCAAAAAAAAGGACTATTTTATTACTCCACAATAGGCTTCTTTTGTATCAAATAAAACAGATGCAAACAAAATTCCGAATAAATCGGTTTGCAAATGAAATTAAAACACCAATAACGGCCTCAGTCCGGCGGATAATGTTCCGCATCAGCACATCCCCGGTATCGCTAACGCGTGCACTCGCTCGTAAAGGTAATTCCTGTCAACGCGTCACGCAGGTTCACGTCAGCGCGATTGCAACATGACACATTTATGTAGCGGAAATGCTGTAATTAACATAGTTAAAAAAAGGTGTAGCGGTGCATATGCTCGAGTATTTTTAATTAAAATTGG
This sequence comes from Anopheles farauti No. 4, assembly GCA_000956215.1. NCBI lineage: Eukaryota > Metazoa > Arthropoda > Insecta > Diptera > Culicidae > Anopheles > Anopheles farauti No. 4. Next base: position 5,599 of record JXWZ01006467.1, on the reverse strand, counting down.
CTGCAAAACCAGTTACCTACTGGGTGCGATTTTATTATTGTATTGTTGTCATTCTTCAAAAACAGAATGTTTATTTATTAAATGAAATTGTGAGAACCGATTGCGCAACTGATAACCGCTGGCGAGTCAAAGAACATTAATCTAGTGAGAGAACAACTCCAGCAGAAGAAACGTTTCGTGTGAAAAATATTAAAATTCAAGAACAATTTATTTGAATGCAGTTCAAATATCAGAAACCGATGCGTCGTTTCTATAAATATCAATATTTCAAACATTTCCCATCAACATCTTTAAAACAGCGGCCTTCAGCATACATTTCAATTTTCAAAATTTTTATGCTAGCTTGCAATTACAAATTTGCTTTAAAATATTAATAAATTTACACGCCTTTTTAGACGAATTGGAAGAACATTACTTTAAATATACAACAACAAAAAACTAAGAAATACAAACAAAAGGTAAATTTGATATTTCTTTTTAAAATCTTCAGTTTTATTGATTTTATTTTTCTTCGTTTTTGTAACGGTAAAATCTATACTATTGTTTTCTATAATTTAACCACTTGAGCATCAAAACAAAAGTAGAATGGATAGAAACTTGAATTACTGAAAATATCATGAAAATGGGTTTAACATTGTCGTTTAACTTTGGGTTAACAATGGGTTTAACTTTGAAAAAGAAGGCTTAAAGTGGAATAACTTATTTGTTGCTTAATTTGTGATGCTATATGTTGATTAATTTTAAACTATGTTTAGAGACAATAATAAAAACAAGCACAGTTAGTAAATTCCTTAATATCTTAACTATTAACTTTATCAACCCTTATGAACGGAATTTAATGGTGTTAAAAGACATTATTATTTTCAAATAGTTTAAGAAATTAAGTAAATCTATGATTCTGCATGAATCACAAATATAAAATTTTAAACAAAACTATGATAAAGCATAAGCGAGCTATTTTACGAATAATATTCATGTTTTCTAATATGCTACCCTAATATCAAATCCAAACGTTGCCCTGTTAAGAAATGTTCGCAACAAAGAACGCATCATTTCTGCATATCCCTATCCTTCTGCATATTGATTTTCCATTCTCATAATGGCACTTCACATGCCCACACGCACTCACACACACGCTCCTTCACGCCATCACACCATCATCAACGATTTCAAAATGCCATAACCACTTCGTGTGGGTGTCAAAGTGAATCCTGAACACAAAAAACTCCACTCCAACTCGCTGACCGGCAGCACTCCCGTGTGGAGGGAAAGCAAATGCAAAATTTGTTCCCCCACCCGGGATGGAGGGTGGTAACGTAGCGAATATTGCATACGCCATTCCAAGCCCGAGATCCATGAAAGACGTCTCGGGCTCGTTTACATCGTTTCAATCCGCAAGGGATATGGATATTCAGGGGACATTGCGATACCGGCCATTAGGGAGAGCGCGACAAGAGGGTGCTATAATTTGTTTGTATGTTTGGTGTTGCTCGAGAAATGAAAGTTTGTGGTGGAAGAAGTCACGAAACACACACACACACACACACGTGGAACGACTTGTTGTCATGGTAACTTTAAGGTAGTATGACAGTTCTTTTAAACTATTTAAAACATCTCACATGTGTAATAAATATTTTTCGGGTAGATTTTTTGTTGATGACGTTTACATACTTTAATTATAACTTTTCCTACACCTATCATCAAATAATTTCACCACAACCATAACATCATCACACCATCAACTCATCCCCTACCGATGTAATCCACATCGTAAAGGCATCGATTTGATTGCTTCCTCGTTTGCCATCATCGTTTGACATTAGATTAGTAGCCTGCAAGCACTCCTCCAACGATTGGACCGATCGATGGCATCCCTCGCTTGCAGAGCGCACAAAGTCCCCGCAGGCCGAACACTGTTCATTTGCCGCTCTGTTAGGAATCACTTACACAGAGACCAACCAGACTCCTGCCCTAGAAAGGCGAACCTGACCGAACAAAACCGTGCTAAAGAATGCATGCAAGGACGGAAAACGTGGCGGGGAAAAAAATCAACCCCCAAAAACACATATCTTGCCAGCGGCGTGCATTTGTTTGAAATACAACCGAGTAGGCGAAACCTCGATGGTGTGCGGTGCCGTGTCTCGGGAGGCTACCCCGAGGGGCTAATGCTAATGTAACGTTGCTTTTTCACCTCCTCAACCATTTGTGCACGCATGCCCTCGCTACCTTGGTGCTCTATTTTTATTTATTCGCATTTGGGCAAGCAGACAGAAGGGAAGCAACGAAAAAAAAACACACAACGAAGGACATCTACGGTTTGAAATCTGACTCCGGAGTGGATCGTGGTTGATGTGAAAATGAGATTCCATTTTTATTCCCCACAAGCCACGGGCACCACGATTCGTACGTCAATTGTGTGTGAGAATCAAGGTAGAAGTGTTTTTTTTTGCCATTCTTTTTGTTGTGGTAGGTAAAAGAGTAAATGGGGAAGATATACCTAAAATATACCGAACACACCGTGTGGGTGTTGGATGAAAAAATATGTAAATGAGCAGTGTGTGTGTGTCTGTGAAGAAATCCCTTTAAATGAAGGTGCATCGAATCGCGCAAGGATGAGTTTTCCCGCTGGGAGTTGTAGCAAAAACGCCGAAGAACGTCGAAACGAACGAGCAACCGGTATGTGAAAACATGTGTTTAGCATCCGTGTTTATTGATTTTTAATGCCGGTTGTCCTTTTTCTCACTTCTACCCTGTTCCTTCTCCGTGCCATAATACTTACATGTGGGAGGAAAAAAATCTCCTCTCGATCGGTTCTATGGGTTACATCTCCTGTGGGAATATGATTTTTTGTTGCCTTGGGAAACACACCGCAAGAGACATGTCGCTGGAAGACATCACGATGCGGTGAAGATGAACCGAAACCAGAGACGATGGTTGTTATCCGATAAACTTACTGATAAGTGTAGGTGCAGACAGGCATCCCATGCTTCTACCACAGCGTTGCTCCAGCGTTTGCTGATTGCGTTGCACCGCAGCATATATGTTGGCACTGCAAGACACGCTTTCTTTCGTTGAAAAACTTATTCCACCTGATACGGATATTGAAAATGAGGACAAAAAAAAAACCACCACACACACCCTCCCCGAGAGCATATGGTGCATAATTTCTTGCCTGATTTGACGTTTCGATCAGCTTAAGCGGAGGTAATTGGTTTTCTAGTGGATCAGAGACGTTCGGCTTCATTGCCAGGGTTTGCTGGTGACAAAATCGCCTGCCTGCTGCACGAAATTACGCGGCGTTAGAGCGTGGTTAGGTTGTAATCACTGCGATAATGGCCAATGATTTTGATAGCTTTTTGCTTATTTTCTAACATCGTTCTGCAGGTTTAAAAAAATGGCTAAAAACTGGTACATATTTTATATTATTTATTATCCTTTCTCTGTTTTGTTGCGCTTAAAATGTGTTTAAGATAAATATTAATTTTTTGCACTTCGCTATTTTTTTTAATATAAATTTTTTGCAAACAAGGCAATCGGTGTAGTTTTTTTTATGTTAAACAAAAACAACAGCAGTTTGTGTGGTGTTATGTAAAACAATTAAATAAAACCGTTTTCAAAATCATATTACATGGTTCAGAAATTGTTAAAAAATATAATCTTATTCCTAAGGTAAACACAAATGTATTGTAAAGTTCATTATACTCTACGAAAGGCAGAAGGACGCACAGTTAAACTACATTCTGACCAGCAGTTATGCTCAATGGTTAGCATGAAATCATTTTTCAGAAACTTAAATTTAAGAAACATTTAAATAGAACATTTTTCACACAATTAATTAAAAACTCATTCCATAATAAACATCAATCCATGTCAAAGTAAACATCTTAAAATATATTCTTAACCGTGCAAATCTTTGCATACTTGTAGGCGCAAAGTCTGCCGGAACAAAATTGAAAGACTTAAATTAGACTTTTTTGTGGTTTTATTTTAATATTTCTATTACTTGAAGCGTTCTGTAATGTTAACAAAGAAAAGTATTAAACACATCATACATTCTATGAAAGCGAGTATTATTTAAAAATACATTACGAAAGTCTGAAGAATATCCGAATGTACTAAAACCGTATGAACGATAATAAATAATGATAACATTTTTGGAGGTTTTCACATCTCGATTTGCTGCATATTATTCTTCAATTAAAATGTTGATGATCCATCGAGCAATGCAACGAAACAAATCACTGCTATCGTTATAATTTAAATGCCGTGGGGCAGCCACTGTTAGCAAAAACTTCTTCCAAATAAAATTCCCCTCGTTGTCCGTATCAACCGTTCATCATTTTCCCCCCTTGCCGATAAGAAAATGGGCACGCTTATCACCGCTCGTTACCGATGATTTTATGACACTGCCATTGCCCCCTCACGCACCTGGCAAGACGGCCACGAAAGCATTCCCGCACGCACATTCCTGGGCCGTGTGTCGGAAGAAATTAAAGAGCACAATGACCGCCGCCGCTGAAAACCGTCGTTGCCCCGTTTCGATGGTCGAATTTCCACTTCCCGGTTGCCCATTTCCAATGCCGTGCGGAATGGCGCGAGGGTCATTCGTGAGCTCTTATCACACTCTGTTTTGTGGCGTGTGGTTTTGCGTTCAGTTGATAAAAAGGGACGAAGCGTCGTTGATTCACCCCTGACAGCACGGGAGGTATTGTAAAACATGCGAGATTAGAAAGTGCGATAGGGTACGGTTCACTCCAGGAAAAAAACGCAGGAAAATGTTGCCCTACCACCTGCAAGCTGGTAGAAGAAAATCTGCTTTTTAATTTACCTGTGTTGACACTGGCGTGAATATACACCCAGATGTGGTTTGTTCGGTGGTTAAAAAAAAACCTAACTGCTCCCTCCAAAACAGGAGCGTTCCTAGCGAATTTCAAATGCTGAACGCAAATGAGTTGCCCATTTCAGGGCACATGGAAAGGAAGTACATCAAGCACGCCGCGTAACCGTGGCGGTTTCCGTGAAAGTCATTAATTATCACGATATTCCCTTCGGGACGCGCGGACCGTCCCCGCAGTGGTGGCCACCGCTTGGCGAAAAACGCAAGACCATTTTTCCTCACCGCCTGCAAGGGTCCCGGTACAGGTTCCGGACGCGTCCGTACAAATATTGAAAGTGAGTGTAATTATCGATGAGAAAGGGCAATTTTTCTGACGCTAAGCGGGGAAAAATACTGCGCCACTATGATCGCCCTACCTCGCCCATTCCACGGTGTCATGCCACGGCTCATGAAAACTCGTGGAAAAACGCAACTTCATGACCGCCGCTGGAGGTAACGGCGGTTCGGTCGCTTTTTTTTCCTTCTTCTATCGTCCCCTCATTGTTCCAATTACCAATCTAATGGGGCATATTTTAGTAGGGAAATTACTTCCCCCCCCCAACACACACCCACCTTTGTGCGAGCCAAAGGAAACTGATTTTAATGGTTTGTGCCTCTGCATTGTAACAATAGCCGACGTGCCGTTCCAAGCACGTGCACTGCGGCGGATAGTGTAAAGTTTTTCCCTTGCAGAAATCGTTAATCTTACGGTCGAGGCGGCGG
>JXWZ01006466.1:0-27470 GCA_000956215.1 Anopheles farauti No. 4 | reverse complement strand
TGTGTTCTTTTTGTGCCGTTTTGCCAGAAGGATGCTACAAATTGAGTGTTTGCTAGTTAGGTCGGCACGGAGGAGTGAAATCAAAGTAGAAAACGACGCGACGCGATCGGCGAAGAAAGTGAGCGCGATGTGTTTTTTGTTTTTTGTTTTGTTTTTCCACCACACCAAGGATTCGGACGACCCACGACGGGAAAGCGTGCTAAGCCCACGAGGATTAGGGCGGAAAGATTGAAACTAAAGGCTTTTCGACGAAAGGCTTAATAAGTGTGCAGTTATTCGTGTGCGTTGGCGCTTCGAGTAACAGGCGTTGTGGATTATTGAAATTAAAGTCCCGACTTTTATTAGCGCACTGTCAACAGCGATGTTTGCCGGGAGATGGCGCTAGTTGGACGTATTAAAGTAGGAGGAACTATGTACGATTGTCGTAGACAGATTCACGCTTGTACGAAGCACGGTTTGTCGTATGGATATGGTTAGAGGAACATGTAACTTTTAAATCAACTAGTTAATTTGAGGAGTAAACATAATAAATGCTACCTTGTTTTCCTTTAAACAATCAAAATCTCTCTTTATTTTCGATAGTATTTTTCCTCCTTCATCCTTTTTAATGGACTCTCCAAAAGGCCAATTCGATGTGGCATCCGGCTTGTATTTCATATGTTCGTCTCAATCTACAATCATTTCTCTCAGAGCGCTTCCCCGATTACCTCATTAATGAAGTGTCAGAAAAGTAAATCTTCTCGCTTCGTGGGCAGCAGTCACCAAATATACTTCGCCATGCTCGATCCGGATGTGGTGCGTAAGGCGCGTGCTGTAAGTGTTTTCGCCTCATAGTTCCGATGATGAAAATTGCTCCGGTCAAAAGAGAGACGGCCAGAAACATGATCCTTCGCGCTAAGAACTCGGCTGTCGCTAATGTTTGCACGGCACGTCGCACGTCGCGGAGTGGACGCATAAAACGCCAGCACCCACCCGACGCTCAAGCAGGCTCCGGGCTCCCTTGCCGCAGTGTGTGAAAGAAGCGAAATTTCCTCGCCCGCACACTCCATTATCATTAGGCGAAATCGTGCGGCGAATATAGATGGCGCTAGTTGGTGTGTAAGAGAGTTTATTCGACCGTTTTTTTTTTCGTTCCACGATTTCGAGCCCCGACGGTCGCAGCACAAACGCACACGGGGCACGACCTTGTCCGGCGTGACTAGCAATGTGGCGGATGGAAAATGTCCATTCTTTTGACCGTTATTGTCATCATTTATAGCACTGTCCTTTTCCCCTCGCGGATGTAAACCATCGGTCGACATGAGAAAGCGGAATGCGGGGACGGATTTTATGACTTTCTGTCGAGAGCAATACAAAAACAAAAGGAAAATGTACTCAAAGCGATGTTGCTTGTTTTTTTCTCTTTTTTCGCTTTCTCTCGTACCACTTTTCCCCACCCGAAACGACTGCAAAATTAAGCAAACAAAAATTGAAAGCTGATGATAAAAAAAAACAACTCCATCCGCGGGGCGCGCGTGGTTGCCAAGAGGACCAATTTTTATGAACTACGTGGGAGATTTTTTTTTCTCGTTTTTCTCTGTGTGTGTGTTTTACTCCACCGAACGATTTCCGCCTCATCATTTACGAGGAAAAACAAAGCACGGCCGAAAGTAAAGGGATGTCCGGGAACGGTGATGATTATTTTCACTGGGCCCCGTCCGGCTGACCGTCCACGCCAGCATACGTAAATGAAAATGTAGCGGGAACGAATATCGTTCCTCCGTCCAGCGGCCCTCTCCAGGCATAAATTAGTCATTCTGGGCCTTTTTTCCGCGCATTTTCAGGCTCGGTACGCCCGTTTCCTGCCACCGATAATGCGGGGAAGGATGCTGGTGCAGTATTGTCTCATTAAGCTTTGACGGCACGTTCGCAGCTGCCGAATTACGTGCAAATTACGATGGGCGAAGAATAATTGCAGTCGAACCGGCGGAACGTGGTGCTGCTTTTCGCGAGTGGGAAAAAAGATGATGTCGTGGTCGCCTTTGCTTCGGTTAAGGTTGGAAGTTTTTGTTCAACGATTGGTTGTCATAAGAAATTGTGATGTGTTTACCGAAAATTATTTTCTGAAAACATTTTCATATAAATGGTGAAACAACAAAAAAGTTCTCATCAATCGATTAATCTGTCAATCGGTCAAAAACTTTCATCACAGTTACATATGTGATACAAATTTCACTCAAATAACGTTTATTGCATTCTGGTAAGCATACCTTTCAGGCGCAGTTCTTTCAGTCTACTAGTTTTCAAATTATACTTACGCATTACATTCAACCAAGTAATGAAATTTTAAATCAATTTTTATTATTTTATCATAACTCCAATGTTCGTCATCTTATTTTGGGTCTTTAAATACATTTCCCACTCAAATTTCGGTAACAAAATCCAACAATCGTCTTAAAATACAGTCGGCAGGTCAGTTTTCTTTAAAGATTACTCCAGATAAACCTTTTCGAGCGCAATGCGAAACGAGCGAACGCTGCAGAACGAAATAAAGCCGGTCGTTGGAAAACGGAAAGGATACTAATATGGTTCGTTAGACCATTACAACTAATTCAATAATTCATACACACGTGCGCCTGTATGGGTTCCGGCTGCAAGTGTATGTGTTTGTGTGTGCTAGTAGTTTGCTTTTTTTTTTGTAAATGAAACGACACTCTCGACAAAGTTACAACGGCACACGCTGAATTTGTCCCCGGCGTGTGTGGAATTCTCACGTGGCTTTACGAGGCACGGGAGAACACGGTGAAAAAAGGACAAAAAACACTCACACATATATTACGTGGAGGAAAAAAAAACCTTCGAAAGCTCTTCCCGCTGCGATGGAGGCGGCCAGTCGTTGAGCAGCGGGAGGTCTTCGTTTGTAGGAGAAAGATCCGCTTTTTTGCCTTTGTCCTGTGTCGTGTGTCGGCTGGATAGTGTGATTGCCTTGGAAAAGTTTTTCCCGACTAGCCGCTTTCCAAGAAGAGTAAGGTTAGATTTTTTTTACCCAACATCCGAACGACATCGTCGTAATCAACTCGTTCGGATGTGCTCGCTGCGATGATCACCATTTCGTGTGTGGGTTTTGCTGTTTCTGTCTCTCTCTTGCTTACTTTTCTACCACCATCAAAGTGTGCTGTGACATCACCAATAGATGTCGCCAAGGTGTGAGCGAAAGCGATAGGAGAGGGGAGAGGCATTGAGCAAAATTGAATTAACCCAATCCGGTGCCGCCTGCTGGGTGGGCAGGAAAAATAGGCAAAAATGTTTCCTCCCCCATCCAAAGCAGCGTCACCAACGGTGGCATCATAATCACCATCAAGGGCAATCGAAAAAGCGGCAGCCGACGCAGCGCGCAACAACATCGTCAAAATGGTGTCGCCAGTACGGTCGCCATCGTCGCCGCCACCGAACGAGATTGGTAAAAACTTTTCTAATTATTAAAACCAGCTATTTTTCGTGTGACGCGCTGCCGCCGTTCGCCAAACAAAACTCCATGCAGAACGGGGGCGACACCGAGCACTGGGGCACCATGTTTATTCCAAAGTGAACGGAAAACATTATCACCAAATGTGACTTGGTTTATTTGACGACGAAAGTTTAATAACTAGAAGACGTGATGCAGCAGCAGAACATCGAAAAAAAAATGTATCGGCACGATGATGGCCGTGTTGTTGTTTGTCGTCGAGTGTTTGTTCCTCGCAATCGGTGCTGTCTTCGGTGGGAGTTTTCGCTGAATTTTTTTTGTTTCTGGGATATATTTACCACTCGAACATGCCTTCACGGTTTAACTCCCGGTTGGCGACAAGTTTAATGAAATTTATCGGACTAAAACAATCGCTTTCCGAGTAAAGGTCGCCAATAGGTTTTGGTTAGAGGCAGAGGCTATTAGCATGCTTTTATTATAAATTGGCTATAAAATTATTATCGAAACACACCGTGAAAAGATTATCTCGTTGTGGTTTCATGAGCCTCGCATCAACGGTGCTTGAATTTATTTTTACTAACGCTTCAAACAATAATTTTAGCGTGATTTAATGTATATGCTTACAAAAATATAAACCATTTTAGTACACAGTTTCAGTAACAGTTTATAGTTCTAAATTGACGCTTCAACATTTAGCTAAGGCTATGTTCTCATTAAAATGTGAAAATCTATGATTTTTTTTTATTAAATCGATTTTTCTGAGCTCAGTTTTACTTGAAATTTTTATAATATTTGTTGCCTTGTGGCACGATTACTTTCGTTTGCATACTTTCAGGCGCTTTTAAGCATATAATTACTTTAAAACTCTCTTGTCTTTATCCGAACCAGCATCACGTTTCTTTTTCCAAGAACGAATTTAATAAACTAGAAAAAGATGACCCCTGCCTTCATTAATCACCCAGTCACGTACAGGCTTCACTGGGGTTTTTCCATTGCGCCTTTCTTAATCGTGCCCCGGTGTCCGATTTTTCTTACGCCCTGTGTGTGCACCCGTTCGCTACGTTTATGCAAAGTCGAAGAATTGCATTGCCAGTGCGAGAGCCACCGGCTCCCTTAACGAGCTCCTCACCGGAAACGATTTTCATCAAAACCCGATTGGTTCAAAACGCACCGGAATATCCATTCCGCCTGTCGCTCATTGTGCGACGGTGAAGCAACTTCACGACGTCTATCCTCCACAATGGCTATTGTTCAGGTGGACAGACGGAGGCAACCTTTGGAGGAGATGGTTCGAATGTTTCATCGAATATTCAGCACAGTGTGTCCGCACTCGCAAATGCGGAAGCGTACGATTGGATGAAATTCCCGTACCAAGCATTTTTTTTTATTTTTTTCCTCGGGCCAATAAAAAGGTGCAGAGAAAAAAAACACACACACACACCGCACAGATATGGATTGCGCGGGTGTGTAAAACCAGCTCGTGATGCAGACCGATGCGACTCTCAGACTCGAACGAACCACCCGAAAATACCTTTTGAATACTAATAAAGCACTTTATGCATCTCACCGTGACCCGCAGAGATGGTAGCCGCGTGCGGGGTCTACACAGAGCTCACCGAGAAAACCACAAATACTGTGCCGTGATCTATTCCCCAAGCTGGAAGAAATCGGAAGAAAAGGCGCGGGAAGAAGTGGGAGCGATTGAAGGAAATAAATATATTTTCCAATCTTGGTGGCGCCGGGACGCACGGAGCACGAAAGCGCCTGGATTTAGGCAACGTGCCAGTAGATGTGTTTGTCGCTCGCTGCCATCCTTGCAACATTTTTTTATCGCGATGATGATGCCGATGTGATGCTTTCGGTTCGTACCGAAAGAACGATGATGATTCGATGCAGTTGCTGCCTCCGAAAAATTCCCCAAAAAAAGGAATACCCGTACCGCATCTCTTCCGGGGTCCGTTGGTTGAAGATGGCGGTTGAGGCTCATTTTAAATTCGTTTAGCTCCAACTCCCCGGTAAAACGGGCGGAATACCAACAAAAAAAAACACCTCCAAACGCCCATGCCTGTCTGCATATTGGATGAGGTGTTCCGGGCCCCCGCTAGCCCCACCCAACCGAGGACAGTTTTCTTCCAACAGTTTGTTTTTTTTTTGCTCTTTAAGGGAGCGTAAAAGTTTTGCTTAGGCTTTGCGTGTGCGACCGTGCGGAGTGAGGCAACATGGAAGCACGGAAAGGAAGGACTATTTTATACCACTCAGCTAAGAAAATTTGGAATGCGGAAGAAAGCCGTTGCGTTGTGACGGGGACCACCACGGTGGAATATCCTTTTTTTCGCCCCAGGTCGCACCGAAATCGCTTTGCGATAAGTTTTTCGGCCGCAAATGACCGTGCGGCAGGGCCATGCCGGGCAACCACCAGCACATTATTGCAAAGTTGTTGTTTTTTTGTTGTTTTTTTTTCTTCTACTCTTGTCGCCATCGCCGTCGTCCTCGTCGTCGGCGCAGGGTGACGATGATAAATGACCTTCCGGTTCGAGTCACCGCAACGCCAAGCTAGGAGGTTTTCCGTTAGTTTCCTTTTGGTTTCCCTCCTGGTCGGGCCTCTCCCACTCACGGACACCCTATGTTTTTTTTGCCATTTTTCTTTATGTTTTATGGCATTTTGCCCCGCATTAGCCGTGGTGAAAAACGTGGCAGGTGAAGGGAACGCCTATCCGGGGTGGCGGAAAAATTGCCTACTTCCGGTAAAATCGAAGTGTTTTGCCATAACGAATGCCTAATGACGCCGCGACGGTCGCCGGTAATCGGTCGATAATTAGCATTTTGTTTGTTGTGACAAGAAATGGTTTGTGTGGCATAAGCTTAGTGGGACGGTTGTTTAGCATACAACTTGTTGCTTTTATATATATTTTCGAATACATTTTATCGTTCCAAGCAATGTGTATTTTAGAAAAATAAATAAATTGTTTTCTAAATGTACTAACAACTACCAGCGCCATCTATGGGCAAATATTTTGACCAAATGCTTTAACGCTATTATTATCAGCCATTATAGTTACATCGTGAACAATCTGACCATATCTTCTTCCTGACCGATCCGATCGACCATTTCCGGCGTCCTTCTTCCGCACCGTCTATCGATTGTTAATGATAAAATATACGTACGAACACAAGCACACGGCTACGGTCATTCAACCAACGCCTCGGCAGTAATCTAGTTAACCACCCGCGACGTTACTCCAGCGAAGACATCGCAAGCGTCCAATAAAACTAAAACCCAGAAAAGGAAAGACACACGGTGGTACCTTCATCTCCATTAGCGCCACCAACGCCCACCCAGCCCACCCACCCAACAACACGCCGATCCATCCGAGTGCGCCGAGTCAAAGCCAAAAGCGAATCGGTCTAATTGCATTACACCTTCGCCGGGCCGTCCATCCGTCCGTCTCCGTTTCCCGGCCGGTGGCGTGAAACCGTGCAGCAAGCGCAAATAATATATTACATTGAAATTCATTTGTAATTTAATAAAATAAATGAATTTATTTCACCTCGTTCGCGGCGGGTCGGGCTTAACCGTGCCGTTTCCCTGTGTCGACCGGCCCGAGACACGGTACGTGACCCGAAACGAGACCACCGTGGCTGAGGTTTCCGAGCGTGCGAGTTGTGCGGTAAGACGCCATTCCGTATCAGTTAATGAACGGAAGCGCGTCGCGCAGGAATAGTGCAAGGAGAAAGATCTCCGTTCTTTTTTCGAGTTGAAAATGTGCTTTTCTTTAATTACTGCAGTAGTTCGCGTCAAGCTAGACTAGTGTCTATGTGGGGAGTTGAAATTTTGAATTCCGGTTTTTTGAGCAACAAAAAAAACAGCACGAACCGAAATTCCATTATCTCCCTTTTCATCGTGGATAGAGAAAAAAAGACACACACATACAGAGCCATCCACTGGCTAACTGACGGACGTGAGAGTGGGATGAAAATTTAATAAAATTTCTCCAAGATAAATGACTACGAGATGCTTCTACTGTTTCCGCCTTTTCCACTGTTTGTGGCCAACTTCGTTTGATGTCGCTGGTTGCATTAGCCTGTTTGTTTTATCCATCCATCTCCTGGCGGTCGTCCTGCCGCCGCACCGACGGGATCAACATTATTATGAAATAATTAATTGTATTTTTTCTGCTCCCTCGCGAACGATTCCGCCAGAGGACAACGATTACGTGCGGAGCGCCGACTGCTTGCACACGCTGAAAGGATGAAAGCGTTTGCTGGGTGCATTTTTTTTTGTCTTTCCTTTTTCCACCCGCCGCTTACGAGACATCGAGATACCGATCAGCTTAATTACAACCCACCGGACCCACCTCTTTCGCTTCGACCCTCCACAGTCGCGTCGCAAACGATTTAAAACTGTCGGAAGATAATTTTTTTTCTTCGTTTAGCTCGTGCACATCCTCTCGCCTGCGTGTGTGTGCAGCTGCAATTATTAATTCCAGCTCACATGCATCGCGGCAAAGAAAAGCGACAGGCGGAAGGTGAAAAGAGTGGGGCGAGGGGGCGAAGAAAAAATGGATTCGCTTTGTTCATAAATGATCAATGATGGTGGAAATCCGTATCCTCGTGACTTCCTGCTGGCGACGACCGGCCGGAGATTATGAACGCGTTTTAAATCCCGTGCACTTAAGTTAGTGGTGCATTTAATTAGCCGTTGCCATTGAAGCTGAACGAAGTTAATGAAGAGTGTGATTAGCGCCGTGGTTTCTGTCGGGGTTTGTCTTGCGCGAGGCGATGCAATGATAAATGAGGATTGCAGCTTATTAAGCGGTTCGCTACGAACCGGTGCGGGTTTTATTCGCTTTATTTAAAATGTTATCGTATATTCTTGAAACTAACGAACTTTTTCCTTCCTCTCTTCTCTCGTTGTAGGTAAGAAATGGTTGCTTTTACTGCGCACGGACTGCCACACGATTTCCACCAGGACTACAGACAGTAAATATTTCAAGACACTCCGCCAGAATGCAATTTCCATCACGTCGCCATGCAGCAAATTGATTAATTATATGTTCGTTTCGCCAAAAAATCTCACCGAACCGGTGCATTCCAATCGGTTCCGGTGCACGTGAGATTCCTGTTCCGTTCCCGCTCGAATGCGATCCGGTTCGAAGGACCAAAAAATAGCTCTCGCCACACTGCGCCCAGAGAGAGTGGTGCTCAAACAGCTCATCGATTATCATCGACTCCGGACGGATCCTTTAGTTACCAAAAGCGGGCATGTACGAGCTTGTAGAATCCACCCAGCAACAAGCAGCAGCCGGGTGTGCCATACATCCATATAGACAAAGATAAAAACTTTAATTCCCATGGTTCTTGACCACGGTTCGACACGTTCGCTGGATCGTTTTAGGTTTATTTCTACGTGTACACCCATGCACACACATAAATATACACGTTCGGGTGGCATTTCACTCGACGAAATCCGGCCAAGAGCGGGGATTGAAATAAGTTCGAGAAAATGTTCTTTCCTTCCCTTACGCCCGTGTGCGGTCGGACGGATTTCTTTTGTTGAACGAAATTTCTTCGTTCGAAAGTTGAGAAGTTAGCGCGGCCCGCGCACCTTCCCTCCCCGTTCGCTGCAGACGGTTTGGAACGGTTCCAGCCCAAACACACAGAAATTGTGTTCAATCCTGGTAATTGACTGTGAAAATTGGAGTTCTCTTTTTGGGCGCGTGGTTCGAGGTTCGCTCGGTCACATTTCGCCCAAGTGACGTGCTTCCATTCCGTGCCACACGTTTAGATGTTCCACAAACGGCTGCTGGTGCTGCTGCTGCCGTGCCATTACACACCTAATTCTCACATGAGGGAGTTGGTGCTGGGTGGTGCCGGGAATAAATGAAAAATTCTTCCCATTTGCGAACCATTTTCGCCGTGCTGCAGCTCGGTTTCGCATTTCTGTGGCTTTCCGTGCCAGCCAGCAGTGCTTCGGTGCGGTTTGAATTGTTGAATTCTTTTCGCAAAAATAAAAAACACCCTAAAGAGAGCATTCTATCGGTTCCGTGACATCGAGGTTCAAGTCTCGGACCACAAATCGCAGTCCTATTGCACCATTTGGAGAGTCATTAAAATAAAACACCCGCAACAAATGTCAATCACGCGGCGAAGAAAGCAATATAAATAAAGCTAACACATTTACATACACCAATCACGAACGATTTACAAACTAACGCCAATCACAACCCGCAAGCGAGCAGCCCGATTTTCGGGATTTCTTTTCCAAAATCGAGTTTTGTCATTGATTGTTTGTGTTTGTGGGCCGTTTCCCCGTAAGCCGAATCGAACCACTTTTCGGCAGCAGATTTCATTCACTCATCACATTATATCGTTCTTCTTTCTCCCCCCCCCCCCGCCGAGTGGGTCCAACTTCGAGTCGAGAAGGATTCGGACACTGTCATCGTTCGATCGGTTCTGCTCTCGATGAGGTGTAATTCAATTTCGCAGACAGATTTGATTGGAACGCTGAGTTCTGGACGGCTCATTTGGGTTTTTGTGGGGCTTTTTGATGCGGGGGAAGCAAATGTATCCAATCAGCTCGCTGCGTATAACAGTTGAGGTAAACTGTTATACCGAATTGTGGATGCTGTAAGCCGGTTTATTGATTGCAATATGTTCATCCAGCCGGTTCCTCTAGCTCGATAAGACAATCGTGCCATCTTTATCTCGCCCGTCTAGACGTCGAACCTCATCCATAAAGTATTTCCCAAAGAATTATCTTCGCTCATACAAAATACATGGGACACACATATTATTGTCCCTCCGCATTCGCAAAATGGATGCCTCCTACTCTCCGGAGGAATCATATCACAACGCGCTTGCAGGAAAAGACACCCCCAAAGGTCCCAGGTGAGAAAGAAAAAACCACTCATCGAACAGACGGGAGCACACAACACATTCGGTCGCGTGTGTATGGACTTGCCCTCTTGCCAGGCAACCGTCCCACCGCCCATCCAGAAACTTTCCCGGCTTCATCCATTTCAATCCGTTTATTCCCTTCCGGGAAAATTGGCTCCTCCTGCGGGCGTTTCGAACCGCTGCGGCGTGGAGTGCAACGAGGAAGGGATGCGCTGTCGAAAATGTGTCCTTGAAGGAACAGTAACGTCGGGAAACTGTCCCTCGCCGAGCCGAGCGTGGACTTTGAAATGAGCATACACAAAACACAAACACATCCGCAAGCCGCCCTTCTCGCCGACAGAACGGGCTGGAATCGGATTGTCGTGTAAAAGTTTCTACTTTGTCCCCGGCAGCCGGAAGAAAGCGACGAAAAAGGACGTAATGTTGATTTGGTTCGTTTATCACGCAGACATTTTTATTTTTTTTCGTGCGAAAGGCCTCCGGCTTCGTCCACGCATGTCTCCGCCGTCTGTCGCGGCTGCGAATCGGTTTGTTGTCATCGATTGGTAGGATCTTGCCGGCATTGTAGGATGCGGATGGTTTGACTTTTTCTTAACCTTCTTTACTTCCCGCCCTCCACACCGCGCCACCGATGAAGTTTTTTTTTCCACCAGACCGTAGCGAAAGGAGTGAGCGAGCTGCTCACGTCAGGTTTGTTTTGCTTCGCGCGTGTCGAATTCGCCGTATCATCCGTAGCAATAACACATTTTGCACGGCCCAGGTTCTTGGTTCGTTTAATAAAATCGTTCGACGATTTATGTGGGAGTGTGTGCTGTTGTGGTGAAATATTTTACCACCCCCAGTCTCCGGAGCGGTTGTGATTTTGTGTCGCTTGATTTATCGGAAACACGAGCTGGGTTGTCGTTGATTGGCTCAAGAGGAGAAGAATATCACAGCAGAAACGTCACCATAAAAAGAGGCCTAACATTCGACAACAAATTGCCGTATTGTTATTTTTGTATTTATATTGAAATAATTTACTGTCAACCATATTACACGAAGATCGCCACAAAATAGATATAAATCTAGTCTTATTTGGAGTTCGAGAAACCAAACTGAAAAGCATTTCGATGTAAATCTAATATAAAATATTGTAATCAGTTTACTCTTATCTTAACGTTGTCTTGAGATAGGCATAGATTTTAGAATTTTAGCAAAATTTGAAGCATGTTCTAATCAGTTTCTCCTCAGACAATCCGGTTCGAAGGACCAAAAAAAAGCTAACATAGAATGAAACCAACTATCGTTCGTCTGTCGCCAGCGTTGGACAATGTTTAATCAGACAACAACGATGTAAATTAATTCTATTCTGCGCGCTAATAAAAATAGCTATCGTGGCGGTCCAACAACGACCCCCCATGGTTGCGACTGTCATGGTGCCTCAAAACGGAACTATTCCTCTAGCAGACAAACACGATTACAATTACATCAGTGCTAATAAACCAAATGACTTTACTCATTTGGAAGTTTTCCGTCCGAGGCACGCAAATCTCAATCCCACCCGCAGTAGGAAAGCAAACGAGGGAAACGTCCGATCGGTCGTCGTTGTGCTTCCGGTTCCGACAAACCGGCGGCGCGCGGCCATTTCGGCCGTCTGTGTCCGTCGATTCGTCATCAGCCGCAGCTCGCGATTGCGATAAAAAGTCGCACTGCAGACGTCCGACAGTTGAAGGTAGTGAAGTTTCGCTAATCTTTGGTCCACACTGCCACCGTTCCCGGTTTGTGGGACACGGTGTTGGAACGGTCGACAGGAAGGGAGTCAAGGGCTGCTTAATGCAACTCCCGTACTCTCGGGCGGAGAAGCGCAGAAATGCGGGGGTAGAAATAATTACGGGCAGAATTTATAGCAGCTCGGGATAATTATGACTTCTGAAGTTGGTTATAAATTCATCCCAGTGTTACCGGGGCTGTGGATGGTTCCAGTGTCCCACCAGGAAGCGTTTGCTGTCGGAACTTCCCCGGACCCCTTCCCCACATCCCCTTACTCCGTGAGCGTGTGAGCGAGAACATCAGCGCAAAAGTTTGTTGTTTGAAGAGATGTTTTTCGTTGTCATTTTCGTCGGGATATCTTCTCGCTTTCGGCTCGCCCCGGGGGTATCGGAATAATCCTTATGGCCATAAGTTTTCCGGTCGCTCCTGTCCTCCTGTCCTCCACCCAAACCCCAACGTTAATCGGTGTGCAAGTTTCGGCATGCGAAACTTCCCATCCTTAAACGATCCACCCCGAAGACGGACGGTTCCGTGGATCTATTCTTTCTCCGGCCGAAAGCGGGACGGCGAGCCAACGGCGCGCAAAAGGTAAAGTTCATGCAAATCTTAATGGCACTGGATGGAGCCGTCGGTCGTCGGACCCCGCCACAGCACTGCCAGCACTCAATCAAAACCGTGCAGACTTCACTTGATGGTAAATCCCCTCGGGAGGGTAATCATTTGGACGGTCCCATGCCACTGCCGGTGCTGCAAACCGCGGCGAGTCGAGAGTGAAACAACTAAACCAGTCAGTGTTGCCGCACATGTTTGTACATCCGTTTAGAGCGAATTACGCTAAAAACCTACCGCTGGAAGAAAAACACGCAAACCGCATCCAAAGTGAACCCACCGGGATTGGAGATTTTCGAATAGGCGTTTTTTTCGCTCTCTCTCTCTCTGTCCTACTGTCTGTTTCTGCTGCAGCCTCCAACGCAAAGTGCAAAAACATTCCACAAACAAGGCAAGGTCCTAAGCCACAATTAAGCAAAGAGGATTGGGTGGGAGTGTTCGTGTTAGATGTTAGCAAAGCGGCCGTACAGCGCAGGGCTGGGGCAGGAAAATAAACACCCATTTACGCTCGTTGCTCTGTCCTTGCGAGGCGTGTATATACGTGAAAGGAAACGAACCGTCTCACACGCCGCCGAGTGTGCTTGCACGAACGGTAAGTGTATTTTGTCGTAATGAACGACGTTTACCCCTTAAAAAGAAAAAAGAAACACCCAGCACTCGGTAGTCCTGGACCTGGTTCCCTCTTTTCTGTCCCGTGAGTGGAAGCCTAATAGGCAAACAGGACGATGCGCCTTCCGTCCACGGCCACTCGGTTGCTTATTATTTCGACTGATGGCGAGGGCACCATTTACGGGAATGGTAATTTTTCCGCACACGATTCGGTGTGTCCTGCATGGTTATGCATTATGCATGGCATCCGACTCGCATATCCACAGTCTTCCCTTTTTGCCGCCTACCGGCGAGGTGACAGAGTGTGTTGAAGATTACGGTCGAAGGCTTTCCGTCGCCTTTAAATGCGTGATAAGAAGCAAAAGCTGGCTACTCGTAAGAGGGTCATTGCTAGAATTCTAGTGCGTTTTAGCAGTTGAACAAATTGGTGGAAATTTTGTGCAGATAAAAATTACGTTTTTTTCATTCCAATATAATGTAAAATGTGAGGTATGTGAGGTATAATCTAAAAAAAATATTTAGAATAATTTCGCAATTGATAATTTCGCTATACTTCCTGGCCGTTGCTTTAAAATTAAATAAACACTGCTACACATAATTACAATTAAAATTAAAATTAAATTTGAGTTAAATATTTTAAAATTTGAAAATTTCATCAAAAAGCTTCAAAAACTTTGAATTCTCAATTTATTCGTTTTTTTTAAATAAAAACATTTTTTTACAAATACCTTAAACGATAGCTTTAAGTAGTATAGGGTTAAGAAGAAGCAAAAAGTTTATTATCTTTTTTTCGAGTTGTATAAACAAATACAATGTTTTTAACCAACGCTTAAAACTACCAAGTTATCGTATTTATCAAATTTTTAGATCCAAATTCTTAAAATGTTGTATTTTATTTTATTTTTTTATTTTTTTGGTTTCATACAAAGGTTAAATTTTTTTTAGGGTAATATTCATTAGCTCGTTTAGATTATTTTTGTTTGGCAGAATCAAAGCAGAACAATTTAAATATGAAATTATGTTTAAAATGTATCGCTTTTCCTATTCCTTTTGGATAACAATATACATTGGCACATATTTTACGGGATTCAAATCATCTGCAGAACTGATTAATTGACGCTTCCACAAGACAATTTTTCCAAGAAGTACAGATTTCATTTTTTTCTTCTGAATTTTATCTCACTGCTCGCTTTAAATTCCCCCATCAAGACGCGTGCATCAAGCATCGCTCACGGGCGTTCTGAATTCCCGGACAACAGCAAATAAACATCGACCATCGCGCGCTCCATTTGACAATCCATTTACACCCGAAACGTGCCCGGCACGGAAGTGGCTCGGATCAGTGGATCTCTCCCGGCCGCCACCATAATTAATCCTATCAAATCGTTTACGCTTCCTATTTACCGTCGAACACAGGCCGTAATTTTCGTAAGCAAAATCTAATCCCCTCGTCACAAATACAACACGATTCTCCGTGCAGGAGAAGCCAGGGAAGGGATGGGGAGTGGGGTCGGTTGGAAAACATTGGAAAATGACCACCACCGCCTGCAATCAACCCTGCGACCGTGTGACAATAAAAAGTTTCGAACAAAGCTCATTACAAGTTAAATTGACACACCGAGAAAAGCAACTCTCGGTCGATGAGCGGTGGCTGAGGATGCGAAGAAGGTATGAGCGCTGAGGTTGGCCCCAAAATCAGGCTTTCCTCGCCCGAATTCCTCGAGGGTGCTTCGGTCGCCCTAATCTCATCGGTATTGTTTCTTTTTGTCTACCCTCCCATCTCAGCCGGCCCCTTAACCCCCCCGAGCCGCGGTACCAACCGTCATTCGATTAATAATTCATTGTCCGCAAAGCGTTTGCGTTTACGAAGCTTGCCCGCAACAGCCCGCAAGAAAAAAGATACCGACATTACGGAAAAAAATAAATAAATAAACCAACAAGACACGATTTGCCGGCGGTTGTTTTTGTTCCTTAGTACGCTCATTTTCTCGGCACCGGCCGATTTTCCACCGTGACGCGCTTTTGCCATCCATTTATCCGTGGAGTGCGCCCGTGGGCTATTTGATGAGGTTGTACCGTGCCAAAATGCGCGACTCGAGGTGTGTATTCACGCTTGTGAAGAGTGAAAAGAGACGGGCGGGGTCGGGGGAAGGGACGGGCCCGTAAATGGTTCCGGGAAAATTCTCAATCGCGCGCTCTCCGCTGGTGGCTCGCTGGCTTGCTGGCACCAACTGGCGGCGGTGTGGTGAATTATTAAATTCATCTTTTTAAATTTTCATTCAATCTTGGGCGAAGGATGGGCGCCCACGTAAGACGCTGCCGCGAGAATCGCGGTTCGAATCGTTGCTTGAGGGGTGTTTGCGGTGCGTGTGATTCATCCGGCGGAAAAGGTGTTATTAACGCCCGGGAAACTGATAATGTAGTGGCTTCGCGTAAACACCGCCGAAGGTGTTGGAGCTCATTTTACGGGAAAATTTAATTGTGGCCATATTTTGGTAGAGCCCCAGTAAGTAGGTTGATCGGATGTTGATGGTCGCATACGTTGAGATGAATCGTGAGCATATGAAGCAAGAGTTTATAGCTCAGGAAGAAAATAAATTTTTTTTTCCTTTTCTGTTTCAGTTTTTCAGTTAATTTTTTTAAAGGATTATTGAACATAAAATACTTTGAAATTCGTTAGTATTATATATGTAAAAAAAGGTGCGAAATTGCATACATTCAGGCGGTAAAATTTTTATCAAGCTGTGACAAATATTCTGAACTCAACTCTGCTTTTGTCCCTTTTTGAGTCTTAAATCTCAGTTATTGGATGCTTTTCTTCATTACTCTTCAAGTCTGTTTTTTTTTTACATTCTTTGAAATATGTCACCTTTTCGATAATTCCTACTTAACTTTTCTCTTTTGAACAACCAACCTACCTGTCAGCGGAGTGCACTCGAGATGCTTTTGTACGAAAAGTGTACCTCCCTAGCAGGAAGAATTCATGGCCGTACCATTAGCTCAAATAAATCAACTCACCTTTTCCACACTATTAAGTCCCCGTACCGTTCAATTCCTGCCAGCCGGCTCCTGTGCTATTGAGTTTACTGCAACGATATCTGCAGCATGGTGGCACACCAAATGTGTGCAGGACATTTTTAACACCGTCACCGAGCACCGGTAGGACCAAGGCGGCAGGTTGATTTTCTTTCAAGAGCAAGCACCCTGATTGAGCGGTCAGCGTTACCGTCCGGTCGTAGTACGATGACAAATCGATAACGACGGTCAAAGGTTGGCTGCCGCCGATCAATGGCCGCGTGAAGTGCAACTGACTACTTGAAGCGTAATTATTCTCGATGACTCGGGCCGATGAAAGCAAACAGCGCAACCGGCTGTGATGTGAGGTGATTGGGAAACCAACACTCCTCCCACTCGCCCACTCGCTTGCGCGGTGGGCGCGGTGAGATGGAAAAAGAAAAATAAACCGTTTCCTCCTCTGATGTAACATAAAGCGAACTCAGTTTGGAGGAGGAAGTAGCACGTTAATCATGGTGGGTATTGAGCGGTACTTAAGCGAACCGCAATTGGTTCCGATGAATACATACGAAACCCGTTGATTGGGCGAACTGTAGTGATGAGTTGCAATTCATCAAAGGTGTTTCATCCTTTCTCTCCGTGATAACCTACTTTGTTTAATGAGGATGAAACAAGAGCGATTTTCAATAGCTAAAATAGCGAGTGGTTTGGTAGGAAAATCCTTTAATTGATGATAAATGGCACATACTCTCATTTTCTTTTGCATGGTGATTCACGATCGTATATTAGAACAAAAAAAAGATCCAATTTGAGTTCAAAACTAAGTTTGTTCGAGATTATGAGCGCCATCTATCATGAAAAAATCTTCCATTACATTTGTCAAATAATAGTACACAAATGGACCTAACTTCATTGCATACCTTCAGGCGCACACTCGTTCGTACAATTTCTTTAGAATCTTGCCCTAAGCTCCCTAACTTCGTTTCCTTTTGATGGGAAAAATACATTCCCTCACACAAAGAAACATTTCGCTTCACTTCTTTTTTTTTCTTTGCTTCAAACTTCATACTGCCGAAGTAGCTGCTACTGCTTTATCTAATGTTACATTCCGTGCGATTCTGCAAATAAATTCTAACTTTTCCATCTGCCACGAACGCGAAACGAGCGTCCAGGTGCAGCGCCGGGTTATTATGCAGCATTCCGAAACCCACCGGCTTCGAATGCACTCCACGGTATTAGTGTTGTATTTTTTTTTTCTTTCCTTCACCAAATTTTCCACGTCCGGTAGCTACCGACGCGCTGCATATGTAGCATCGCTGCCCGGAACCATTGGGCGTTGGTGCGCCGTGCGCGGCGTATCATCGTAATCATAAATAACCCACAGCACCCACTTGGCGAGAGAATTCGAAAATAGAATTCCCCATATGCCCACACAGCCCGGTGAGCATCTAATTTCACCGCCGTGTTTCATATGATTATTATGCATTGGATTTGCGTTCGCGCTCGCTCCGTATTACAAATTGCCCTTCAACCGACGCGGGTTTTTGGCTTGGCCGGTTCTTTCCAGCTCGGAGGTCTCTAACAGGGGAACGATGCTGCCACTGCATGTGCTGGAATTTGGAGTATTTTGTCGATGGTGAGTCTTTTGTACGTGTGCGGTAGTAGGCGGATGAGGTATAATTTACTGTGAAACCGGTGGGCTGCGATAGCTCATTTCGAGCTGGAATTCGAGCGGTTTCATGAGTAGGTCTGAGAATTCATATTTTGGTGGAAAATTACGGTGAATGAAATCGAATGCAATGAACTTGATGGTCTTGAAAAAATGCTCCTAATTCGTTCCGTGCTTGAAGTTGATTTTTATTTTTTTTTATTAAAATGTTCCAGACGTTCTGTGTACTAAGATGTACTCGGTGCAAGAATTGTGTACTAAGAATTGTATACCGCATTCGAATACCATCGAATGTTCCCCACCCACCGTGCTTCGTGTGTAATGTTCAACAATTGATTCCTGCACCCGTGTTGGTTCCTCAACATCCAAAAACAAGAATCGTCATCATCAGACATCGCTTCGTCGGACGTAATGATCTGGTTCCCATTCCCCAGTGGGGACCTTCCGCCGTGGGGTTTTTCACAGCACAGCACCCGATAGCGTCTCTGCCCACGTTCAATTGGCTCTAAACTGCGCCCTGGAAGCTGATGCCACGGGTCTGTAACGCATGGTTTGCCTCATTATTTCCAGCTGAACAGGGAGATAAAATAATAAATTGATTTCCGGTCCTTTCCGGAGGAGACGGTGTGCACCACCGTCGTTGCATCTTTTGGTGTCCTGTCGGTGGTGCCTTTTTTACGGCCAGGGAGGCTACCTCCTGATTACGATACACCAGGGAGCGTTAGGTTACGATCGAAACCTCGAAATGAGCGAGAGGTCATTCATTTTGCTGCTGCCGATGTTGCTCCTGCCTTTGCTGCTGTTGCTTGACAAGGTGCACAATTTGTCTCCGGGTAAACTTCGACCTTGTGCAGGAGAAGGGAAAACAGGGCTCCGTTCTATCCTTCCCGACACAAAGACTAATAAAACCTCCAACTAGATTGGCATAGTGATTGCACACAAAAAAACTGCCTCGCACACACTCACCAACCTTTTCGTAATGGTATTCCCCGTGCGGGACGACTTCCTGGAGCAACGGAGAATAGTTTTCTGACGTTCCGGTTTTCTTTTTATCGCTCCGCAGGTTGGGTTTTTTTATGGCGGAGAGTTTCAGTCTACGGCCGGAGCAGAAATTCTCCTCCAGTCTGAGCCGTGCGTTCCGTCTAGGTCAGGCGCCATTATTTTTTATACGCCGATCTCCATTTGACTGATTCGGTTGGGTTTCTTCAACCGCCAGTCAGACCGTTTCTATCCACCCGAAATGGCAACGCCAGCGACCGTTGAAACAGCCCGAACTTCTTCGGCCTTTAAATCCATCACACGCGGACGAGACGATTACTGTCGGTCGGCAGCTTCAAATTTGCTTCGGAAAGCCGCAGACAGATAAGACGTACTGATTTTTTATGATTTCCTTCATTGCCCGTCTTATACGTACGTGTTATCCAACGAAAAACAGCAAACGATTTCAATTACGGCTTGTCTGGAAAAGTTTTTTTTTTTTGGCGCTGAATAAGTTTTCACTAAGCAATTGAGCGGTAAAAGTTGGCTTCAGGAAAACTAGAAGGCTACCCCAGTAATGCTTTCATCGGACGATAAGTACTCTTATTTTAGATCCCACTTTTTTGGTGGCGTAGAGCCGTAAGAACCGAGACACATACTAGAAAATTGCCCTTTATAAACTATATACTTGCGACGCGAAATTAACTTGAAAAAGTTTTCTAAACCATAATGTCACTACCTAGCAGCAGCAGTTTTTTTTTTCATTTTTTATGAATAAAATACTTCTTCCCACGATAAGTGTCTAGAGGTAGAAGCGGGACAAAAATTCCATTAAAGGAGTAAGTTTTCGTTGGTTAAGTTTGTCTACGAAATAGCACTCGAAGAGTTTTCTCGGTATTGAGCGTGAAAAAAATGCGAAGTAATTAACATAAAGTAAACAATGTTATTTGTACCATATGGAAACTTTTCTTGACTTGGGTTCATGCTTTATGCGAGTTTTTTTTTCTTGAGATTAAAAGCCGATGAACAACCTTATTTAACGTTTCAGGATTATCTGATCGAATAAAAAATATTTTTTTACAAAACCTTTATATAAACCGAGTTTTCGAGATTGGAGAAATTTTTACGCAAAACTGTTCAATCAGGCTAAAGGTATGCAATTTTCTTTTGAACATTTTCTTTCGAATTTACAAATTTTTATTGGTAGGAATGAATGTGTTTATTGAAACTATACTAAATTTAAAAAATATAGATAATGTTGAAAAAAATTCTCAAACGTTGAAACCCATTGCAACAACATCAAATGTATAAATTATCCTTATCACTTGTTAAACAAAACGGAGCAGTTCCTTGCAATCAGCCATCATTTTACCCTGCATTAAGTGATTTACAATCGATCAAGCCAGCGTCTGTAACTCTCCTCGAAGAAACCTTTCCGATGTTCCTTATTCTTATTTCTCAAAATCACCCTCATCAAAATCGTTACACGTAATGAAGCGGCGTATCGTTGAGCCGTGTAGATTTTCACGAACCAATTTTAAATTCCTTGATTGGGCCTTGGGCGAATGATGTAAAGTTTTTTATTCTGAGAAACGCTGTGGTTACGATAAGATGTTTGAACCATTTTTTGTTTTGTGTTTTATTTATTTGCTACGCTCTTCATTTCAGTTCAATTGATTTCTTTAAACTTCTATTATTTATTTTATTAATTTGTATTCATTGCAGTTTCGTTGTCCAAACAAGTGGAACACCCTGTAGAAAAATTCTACAAATTTATTTCGCTACTATCTTTATGTAGGAAATATCTAACGCACCATTCGTTATCCTTTAAAGCTCAAATTACAAAATAGCCGAGGCAAACCACCTCGACAGCAGCAATTATCCGTTCCGTTCGTTTTTCGTTTCACAAAACCAATCCAAATCACACGATCACAGCCACACGGTGCAGCAGCGAATGACTTTTTCCAGTTTGCGCCTCCACACCACCATGCGGAACACGAAATCATCCTCACCAATCAAACTCCTACACACACACACACATTCGCACGCATATTGCTTATGTATCACAACATAATCAAATGGAGCCATTGTTTCACTACGGCCCCCAGTGTGACTGTGAAACGACCGGAAAAAAGGATCCCCAGAACCCGGTTGAGGCCGTTGGACTTTTGGATCCTAAAATCGATCTCGGGAAGAAAAAAACTCGACCAAATTGAGCCGGGCCAGAACCGACAAAAAGAGGGAAAACACACACACACACGCAGTGTGTGGACGAGCAATCGAATCACCGGACGCAATCAGTTGGAAAATCTATTAAAACTTGCCGATCGTGTGGCATGCATGCATGTGTGGCTGTATGTGGAGGGTGAAATCCGTTTGAAAAATGAGCAAAATACAAAAACGAACCGGGTTAAACGGGGTTCTACATGACCGAAAAGTAAAAAAATACAGCAAAAACACCCGGAGCGGCTATGATAACACACATATTCTCCACCCAAACACCCACAACTTCCCCCACAATGTCCGTGCCACCCCCGGTGGAAGCGGCGGCGAGACATGTGTGACCTTTTGTCAAAGCCGCTCACGGACGGTGCGTTCTCGGAATGTTGCCGATTATCGGGGTTGGCAAAACGGGACCGTGCTGCGGCACACAAATCGTCTCCTGGGCCAAACAATGGAACCCACCCCACCTACCCCTCTCGCAACAACAATAACAGCGGCAGGCCCGGGCCGATCGGCTTTCGCTTATCGAATCTCTACCGCCGACCGCCCCGACGGCCGATAATGATGACGAGAGCGGCACAAATGTATTTTGATACCCACCGAAAGGACAAAGAGAACCCGGGGACATGTGTTGACAATGATGATGATTGCTAGTTCCGACGATGATGGTGATGATGATGATAATGACGCTGGAACGGGAAGGCCCAGCAAGCAAACAAAATACAAACAAAAAAAAAACTAACAAAATGGTGCAAAATTTTCCATTCCAGTCATGTTTTGTCATTTTTCCTTCCACCGCTTTCCACGCACAGCAGGTTTCATTTTCCAAACCATGGATTTCCTGTTGCTCACGGTTGTTTCCTTAAGTTTTTGCATGGTTTGGGATAGTTTTTTTTTACTTCTTTTGTGCTTCTTTCGTCCCGTGCGTATCGATTTCAGTTCTGTCAACATCGTGTTTGTAACACAAAATGGAACGCGCCGGAACGGAGCGAACGATCTGTAAGGATATATTCTTTATTAGTTCAAGAAAAGGGAAAGGTGCAAAAGCTTAAAAGAATATCTTACCCTACCCCGTCCGATCGGTTCGTGTCAAGTCCGTTGGAATGTGCGTGTTTTAGTGTTTAAGGGAAGAAAAAACCGTCCCCGGCACGCATCATGCCACCTGGTGAAAGCCTTTTCCGTAGAAACAAAGGCTGACGGACAAACAAAGAAAAGGAAAGCCTGCGTCACACACAGTGGGATGACAATTAAGATGGTCAATTTGGTCGATTTGGAGATCTGCTTGCAAAACAAATACTTGAAAAAATCGATTGTTTTGCGAAAACATCAGATCAGTCTAAATGTATGCAATACTTTTATGGCGTAAGTCTAAATTGATGAATTCTTTTAATTTTTTATGTGTAAGCTTTTCCAATTATTGCTAATTTTAGAAAGAAGTGTTATAAAAACATAACATTTTCTCTATTTCTCCTTACGAAACTCTGCACCCAGTGTGCACAGTGTGACGCTCACGAGCCGGGACAGCTTGTAACCCCGCTTCCAAAGTTTCGTCCTGCTCAACAAGAAAAACTACGTGACACGGATGTTTATTGATCATCATCAAGCAAGTTTTCGGCGATGTGAGAAGTCCCTGGAGGACAAATATGGTTCTCTGTCCTGCCAATAGGAGACGGAGCGGCGATGGGTTTCTACATTCCGGCAAAGTTCCTAATATTGCATGGGCCCTTCACCCGCCGCTTGCCATTTAAGTTGACGACCATCCCCGCCATCCGCGGAACCTCAAAGCCAAACACAAAGGAATATAAAAATTTATTCTCTTTTTTTTGGGGAGGGGATGTTTCCGCTACCACACACTCGCACAACGTTTTGCGGAAAAGTTTTTCAATATGAAACGCCAACGATCGCGGGCTTGGTTGGGAAAATTAATGATATTTCGAAGCCACGCGTGTCTCCGGCATTGGAAAATTTGTTCGTGAACGTGTCGTGAAGAAAAACGCACTCTCTGGGTAGCAAGTTAACTTAGCGGTCCAAATCATAACTCACGGCTACACGTGAGCTAATCGTTCGCTTTAATCAGCCGGTCCCGATGAAGGAAGATAGTTCATGAAACAAACCGCATCCAATTATGCTCCGCTGGGTGCAAATTTCGCGTTCCGGAATAAAATTTCCTTTCCGTCTGCCAACAATTGGGAGCGCCCTCTAGTGGCTTTTATTTTCATAGTTTACTAAGCACCAAATTTCTCCTAATTGAGAAGCACAAATAATGGTAGAGGAAGCATTTTCAGCGGAAACAAAACAATCCGGCGGACACAAACTCGCACAGACAATTTCAAGATCCCGTTTATTTGCTAATAATTTGCAACGGCATAACTAATAAGTTTCTTCTTTTCTCCTCTCGTTGCAGGTAACTATTTTCTCCTTTCGTGGCAGCGCTCAAAAACACGGTGAAAAGGATTCCCCATTATTTGAAATGAAAACCACCACTCGTCGCAACTCGTCCGATCAACCCGAGAAGTGGCAAGCAATAGAAATGGTGCTAAAAACCGACGATGAGCTTTAATTAAAAATCCTATGCCACTTGCCAGTTCGTGAAATTAGCCCTACGCTCGCAAGCACTACAGCAGCAGCAGCAGAAGCGGCCGCATCCAAACGCACAAAAGGCAACACACCGTACCGAAGTTCGATTCGGTCTCGGACCGTAAACAAAAGCCGGGCATGTGCCGCGGCCACAACGCCCCCTGCGCGTGGATATATAATCAAACAACAATAAAATATCCTTGATAAAGAAGCGCATCGACGAAATGCGGGGCGAAGCGGGGGCCCTTTTCGGATGGCCCTCGTTTGCACGCTCCCGAAGACAGATTCCCATTTTTATCGCTCCGAGGGACAAATATTGAATTCAGCACCTACTTTATTACGTTTTATTACTCTGCCGCAGGGTCCTCGAGCTGCTCGTGCTGCTTATCCCATTGTCTTCATTTGGTGTGGTGGTTTCGCTGCGTACGATCGCTGCGGACGACCGAGGCGACGCCTCATAAAGACGTTCTTTCTCCGGAAAAACCGGCCCCGGGAGCAGTAGGACTTTGTCATTTGTTCTACTTCACTCGACTCGACCGCTCCTACTGAACGTGCCCGGGCTTCAAAGCGACAGCCAGCGCCCTTAATGATACGAGCGCAAATATCCTTTTTCCCGCCCGTTCGCGGATACGCCACAGCAATGCGTTCTCTCTCTCTCTGTTTCACGGTAATAAGTATTTTTTAATGAAAACTTTTGCCGCTTCCGGTGGTGCCGTTGCTCTGGCATCCTCCAACTGCATTACGGCCACTCGTCGGTAGCTTCCGGTTTGGTCACTTTTAGCACCTTCTGGCGCGAAAGGAGAAGTTTTTCCCACGACTGCTCGCTGTTCAATACCGTAGACTTGGAGCCGACCAGATCACTCCATTGCGGAAGAGTCCAACCATGCCATTGGAAGGAAGCAAAGGGGCGCAACGGAAAAAGAAGCCCTTTTCTTCACAATTTTCCTAGAGCGAGCATCTTTTAGCAGATTAAAACTGTACCAAGGTGTTTGAAGTTACGAGGCTGTTTGAACAATCCTCCGGCCAGCTCCGACCAAGGAACCACCGTTCCATCTGTGTGCGTGTTTCATAATTTGTGAAATATTGCTCGCTTGCTTTGCTAAAATTTAATGAGCGCCGAGTGCGTTCCCCTGCCCGGCTTGCAACACGGCTGCTCATTTATTGAAAACGTGTGTCAGTTAACGTACACACGGCACCGAATTCCATTAACATTCTCTCACTTTGACACCTCGCACCTTCGGCACGATTTATTCACGAGCGTTATTTAAAATTCCACTCACTGTGCGGACGGCCCAGAACACACTTCATTTGCACCGTCATTTGTCTAGCGTTGTCGTTGACGTCGTTCTCGGTTTCGCCTTCGTTTGTGTGTGTGTGTGTGTGTGTTTTTTTTTGCTTGAAAACTCTGTTTTCGTCTGTAGAGACCAAACAAGACTCCGATTTACATAGCGCTGCGTGCGGAGTGGTTCCTAAAATTGACCAGCATCCAAACACACACAAACACACAAAAAAAAGCGTGAGGAAAACTGATTCCATCGCATCATCCGCCGGTGCACGGTTGGAGCACAAAACGGAATGACAGAAAATAACATCCATCGGGGTGTGTCCATCCTGGAATGGGACAGACATGAACACACACACACAGCAAAAAAGAAAAGCGGTCTCCATACGTGCAGCGTCTGTGGTGCAAATGCTACGTTTCCCTACCTCCCCCCGTTTCCGATGCCCGTGGAGGTGAAAACGAATCCGAAGACAAATAGATAATGTCACAGAGTCTAGCCGGGTTAATGGGCGTGTTGATGGTTGTCATTGCACCCTTTAACGAACTCGTGTTGATGGTGAAATGTTGACACCGGGGGCCCCATGTTTGTGTGTTTCCGAGTTCCTTAAGATGCAGTTTCGATAGTTTACGATGCGTGCTTTAACCTCTCGCAGTTGCGAAACCGTGTTCCCGTGATGTATGTTGCATATTTTAACCTCATCCAAGAAGATGAAGGATTTTTACAATGTAGTAATTTGGGATTTGAAATACCTTGGGTTTTCTTTGATAATTTATCTTTTTATTGCGTCTTTCTATTCTTTTTCTTTTAAATTTATGTATTTTATATTTATTAAACAAATTTTTTTTAATCAAAGGACTAAACAATAATGATATCCAAATACATTAACTGAGGAAGCGAACACAAGGAAAGAGGAGTGTAGACATTTCCGGGAGGAAGATATGTTAAGATAAAAAGGATGGAAAAAAGAGGGTAAATTGGAATAATCGACTGAAATTTTCTCAATTTAAAGTAAAACCAAAGTTATCACTTATTTCCAAAACAGTTATTATACATTTCAATTGTGAAAACTAGTACTTGTATGAGCAACAAAAAATCCAAAACTATTAACGCTTTGACCATATTTCCCAAAATCATTTCGCAACATATATACCACAAACGATAAAAAAAATGTGTACGTTTTAAAATACGCTCAAATTGAAAATGAATGAATTAACTTCTGAAAATATTCAAAAAGGGGTTAATCGGTATCCAAAAGAATCTTATTTCAAGTGAATTATTAAAAGTATCTTAACCATATGGCAAAGAAAGACTTGTATGACAGACAAAGAAAATCGTATAAAATCTGTTTGCTCAACAATATTTGCTGTTTAAGGATCAAAACCTATAAAATCGTTCTACTTGTTCAACCAAAATGTTCTAAGATATTCTACACATTATTTTAAACCATTTTTATCTGCCGCACTTTTTCCATTCTGGTTATGAACGATTTAAAATGTTATTTTATTACTCATCGATTTTATTACACATCATTTGAGTTATTATAAGGCCCTGCTCACGTTTATCTTCCCGGAAGAATGTTTCCCTGCTAATTTTCATCCTATCTGTTCATCACTTCTAAGCACCATTCCTGCCAATAATGATCAATTAATGGCTCCACTTTTAAGCTCGTCTCCGCTTAAGCACACACCATACATCCAAGTGCCCCAATCACGCCATCACGTGTCCCGACGGACGGGACCCGCAAAGCTCGCCCGCTAGACTCGCGCAGAAAAGAAAGTTGTCATCCATCACCGATTATTCATGCATTACGCCTTTTCGGGAGGCCTCGCACCACCACAAGCAGCGGGTGCAGTGGCAGTGGCACTGATTAAACAGACCGTCGAGCCCCGTCGAGCTGGAAAATAACCTCGCTCCCCCCGGTGTGTGTGTGTGTTCAGTTGAGTGGAAAATGCAGTCCATGCCCGCATGAAGTCAATTTCACGATGCTGGGAGGGGTCCTTTTTCTTTTCATTCCCGCTTTCGGACGTTTTGTGGCGTGATATGCGCCTCCACCAGCACCACCGTCACGTCGGGTTGCGAAATGAAATTTGTTGAGCAAGCGAATTTCACATCGGAAGAATTCCTCGGGCCCGCGGTGCCACGATGGGAATGCAGTTTTTCTTCTTTCGGGCTGTCGCCGAGGAAGTGACAGTACGTGTTTCGGGGTGGCGGGACGTGTCGGTGGTCGGTGGCGAGGGTATACGCCTTGTCGAATCCCATTCCACGCCATTGCACGCCGCGACCCCACAGCCGCAGCCAAGTGCCTGGCCGTGCACATTAAGCTCGGAGTGACAAGCCATTATTATTATGCTCTCGACTTTCATTGGTACGCGTTCGGTTCGTTTCGGGTCGTCGTTTCTATTCTGAAAAGCGAGAG
>JXWZ01006463.1:0-26876 GCA_000956215.1 Anopheles farauti No. 4 | reverse complement strand
GGGGGAAGAAAGTTTCCTCAAGTAGTAAAATGTACCCACCGGAATCTGGGACTTCTGGGAGGACTTTCACCGGCCCCAAGGGGGATGCGGCCATGATTTCGATATGTGCAGAAACGGACAGCATAAGGTGCAGCACCCGGTCCTTAATGAAGCGTCAGGTGCGGGCGAGCGGGAGAGGTTCGTTGGGTCCGGTATGTTTGAAGATTAAATGAAAGATGGGCTCGGTGCCTTTCCCGGATGACCGGATTGGATGTCCGGTGCGGTTGGATATTGTTGTAAAGGGGGACGGTTTTTTTTTGTGTGCGCTTGTTTGGATCCAGGGACTTGTTGTGTCCAAGGATCGTTGTAAGTTTATCATATTTCTCACACAAATCTGACCATTTCTCAGTGACCCGCACGGGATGGGTTGGTTTAGTTTTCCGTTTTCGGGTGAATAATTAATTAGAAGAAAATTGTCTCAAGCAGCTCGTTGGGCGTTCGTGCGCGGTGACGAGGAGGGACGGCGGTTGTCGGGCTGTGATTTGGTTTTCACAGCACCAAAAAACCACCCTGCCCGGTCCATCAACTTGAAACGATACCCGTTGGTCAACGTTGGACATGTAACCCTTCCTTCTGCAGCTAGCAGGTGGAACTGATAAATCGTCTTAGATTGAGCGAACTTCCCAACTATAAAATTCCCTCTGGAACATATTCAACCTCAAACCACCCTCCACCCCGGTTGTGGGTATGCGAATGAGTTAACCACCTACCCATCCGTCCTAGAGCATGAGTTGTTTAAGAAGGACCGGCACATCTTTTGCAAAAGGCGGAGAGGCGTCTCGGATGAAGTAGAAGTTTGAATTATAAATTACTAATTTGAGCAGCAAGATAAAGAAACCGGATTTTGTATGCGCAAACATGGCTCTCCCATTCGGGGTGGGGTAGATGGTCAGTCCCGGAATGTCTTGAGGCTTCGTGATAGATTGTTGAGGAACGGACAAGAATACGTAGATGACCGCCTGGACAAACACACACACACACACACACACACTCACACAGACACTAACGCAGCAACCCTTCCCCGGCATCCGTTTAACCGACGGTTCATAATTAAAGAGATTTCCCTCCGTATTCTTGAGTTTGGGGTTGGAGTTTTTCTTAAGACATGCCTCGCAGCTACCAAACGGACACACACACACACATGTGGTGACGACCGCAACACGGGCGGAGGTTTGCCGGGAACCATTCAGCCGATGGTCAGTTCAACCCGAAACCCGAAAAAACCCTTTCCCTCCTTTCGATTCGGGTGCCGGCGGTATGTGCGGTGTGTGAGCGGTATTTCGCCCTGGGAAAACTTTGAAATATTTACGAGTTCAGCAGTAGTGCTTGCTCAAGAACTGGCCTTCGTCTTCGGATGACCAGCGACCGTGGCGTGGGTTTGGATCTTTGGTTTTTGGGTAAGGTTTTTTTTCTCTCCAGTGGGTGGTTGGGTTCGGGTGCCCCGTTTGAAGATAGTGCCAGGCATCACTCATCAAAGTCTAACCAAACAGGATTTTCCCGGGAAGGAGCGGACGCTCGGGGTTCGGTGAAAGTAAGTGAAAGCAAATAGAGTCGCATAAATACATACACAGCAGGCACACCGGGGACCGGGCAATGGAAAGCCGGTTTTTTGTGGTGGGAGGAGGGGGTGGAGGAACGGCAGGAGGAATCCTTTTGCCATTCAATCATCCCTTACCCCGGACCCTCGCACGCTTCTCGGCACCGTTTGTGGCATATCAATGCGGGTGGTGGGGTGGGCGGAGAAAAGCGGGAAAACCGGATCAGTTAAATTTTCGGAAGAAACCCTTATTTATTTTTATTTGCGTCCGGTTCGTCCGTCTGTGTGCGTTTTGTTGTGCGATGCGTGCGTTATTGGGTATGAGTGAATGGTCACTCGGTGCGTCGCCTTCCTCCGTGTTGTCCGTTCTTTAAACTTTCGGTACCGGCAAAAAACGGTACCACCATTGATCTTTCTTATGAGGAGCATCGTCTCGGACGTCTTGCCCGTGCCCCGGATCGCTCTAAATCCCTTAAAAAGCCGTATCATTTCATGTGCCGTTCAGCAGAACGCAACCATCCATCGGGTTGTTGATTCTGCATATTGGTCTGCGGTTTCCCGGGCAATCGTTTGACCAAATATCGGGCGAAAGGGGGAGGGAGACCGTGGCGTACTGCACACGGATAGAAATACCTCCCACCCTTGGCAAGGGAAAATGCTCGAATCATTACAAGCTGTCCGACCTTTTTGCGCGTCCGTAGATCGCAGGAACGTGGTGAGGGTTTGCCGTTGCTTTGCGATATATCTTCATTTAATAAAATATGTGCCCTTTTTTTTGATGAAATTGCTCGTTTGCTACGGGTTTTTACTGTTTCTTAATCCGTTCCGAAGCTGTGCTGGCTGTGCTGCTCGAGCGCCAGAGTTAGTGGGAATAAAGAAATGTTGTGCAAGAAACTTCCTTCCTTACTTCGTGGTCAATATATTCGTTTCAATATCTAATTATTTTGAAGAGCTTGAAATTTACATTTCATTCCCCGCAATATTGTTACGGAGTACTTTACGGAACGAAAACAAAGTTCTGCCGTCATGGCTGATTGGTTTAATTAATTTTCCGCAAGCAAACAATGAACCATCCGCTTCCATCCACTCAAAGCGAGAGAGGCAAACGCAGGGCAGGGTGAGTGTGGATAATTTGCTTCTTAGGTTACGATAAGATGCAAAAACCGAACGGTAGGCAAGTGGTAGTTTAACGAAGTTGGTTCGGTACATTTCGAGCCAGCGTCCTCCGACCACGGGCACCTCACACGTAGATTATATTAGTTTAGTCGAATCGCCTATTCCTCGGACGTCGATCAATCCCTAGTAACGTTGGGGGAAATCAAACACAGGAGGAGAGGGTCAAAGAGATAAGAAAATTCTCTTCCACCATCATTAGATGGGACCTTAGGGGAGACAGTTCAAGGAAAAACTACGCACGGGTCAAGATAGAGATAGATTAATGTATATTAAATTTGCACAGGATACAGAGCCGGTTTTCAAAACCACACCGCTATTTCTCACCCAATGACGCCCCGGGTTAGCACTTAGTTTGCCATCATATTTGGCGCTCAACTATCACTTGGGGCTCCAGTACACAAATCTTATCCTTGCCGTTGTAGCAAGCAACGATGCAGAAGGTTCGTTTGGAATCGAATCGAAAGGGATCGATCAGCACCTATCCGACCGGTGGAGGGCCCCCCCTGTAGAGTTTGAGGTTAGCCGGGGCCGCTTAGCTGATGACTGACTGATCTCAAGCGGTCTTGTTTGCACACGAGCCAAGCTCTTGTCGAGCGGGCGGAATAGCTGGAAAGTTTAACATTCTTTGCATCTTCTCCGTTGGTGAACCGACGGGTGAACCCTTTTTCTAATAGGACCGGACTCTTGGCCAAGCGTCTTGGCAGCGTCGCTCCTTGGCGCCTTGGGATGAGAGTGGGATTGCGATGAGGCAAAAAGGTCAAAGCCAAAAGTAAAAAGGAAAATTAATCCTTTTTCCTCTCAATCTAATAATAATGTAAGCCATATTTCCATTCCATCCGCCCGGAGTCGCACCCATCCATCGCCACGGACAGATGGGGATGGTTGCGTGCGGCTTCCGAAAAATGGGAGCGACCCACCTCTCGTGGGAATGTCTTGAGAGTGGCCGGTGGATAGGTGCTACCCACAAAACGCACACGTTTTCGTAAAATGGAAACATATTTCTCATACTTTATCTTGGGCCCCCACCCCGCTCCACGGGTAGAATCTTGCGCACCATCGGGTGCTTGCAAACGGTTCCTTAGTCCGTGTGAAGACTTCTTTAGGCAGGGCAAGAGAGAGAGAGAGAGAGGGAAGAGAGTGGGAGCCACGAGTGGCGGTGTTGATGGTCCAGTCAAGGATCCGGTAATGTAAGCAACTCATAAATAAAACCCAACCCGATGTGCAAGATGGTTCGGACTAAATGATGATGGTGGTGGATGGTAGTTGCTTTAGCTGTTGGCAGGGCTAACACATACACAAAGCACACTCTGGATGGTGCTGATGGACCCTTGGCGCTTTTAAACTACACATTCCATATCCACGTGCCGAGCCCCCCCTTGAACTTGGGACCAGGGACTCCGTTATCAGATTTTCCGGCCCGCATTCGGCTGTTCAGGCAGTGGCCGAGCCAGTGGCGGATGGAACGGACTGATGAGTGAATCCCTGCAGTGGGACCGACGATGGGTGACGATGCTGACCTCCACCTTTCCCACGGCCCGCCCCGTGAGCGTTGATGAAGATGGAAGGAAGTTGTTGCAACAGGAGCAGCAGTGGTAGAAAAATAACCTTATCTAAACAAACCATATACTCCAAAACCCAACGTGCCGGGAACGTGAGCACTATGTAGTAGCACGGAGTGGTGGTAGTCCTTTAATGAAAAGTCACTTCGCTCTCCCACTTCCAACCCCCATTGACTCCCTGCCCGGAAAAGCTTCACGGTGTTGAGTCCGAAAATATAATTATAATGTAAGAAGAAATGTGTATGCAAATAGGCGATACTACAGCCACCGAGAATTGTTTAATTTGGAAAGGGAAGGCAGGAATAGTATGTGGAGGTACGAGAAGCATCGTGATGAGTTGGAAGCATTACAATTTTCGTAAAATGCAGACTTCTGCTGAGGATGACGAGTATGTTCTAATGAAAACCCGCAGCTGGCAAACGTGAGCCGGTGCTGTTTGTAAGCAATATGTGTTCAAAATTCGAACACATTAGAAATGTTTATTGGACATTTTTTGAAATTAAAACCTCGGGTTGTAAAAGGCACAAGTAAGGACATTTTATTACTTCACTGGATAATTCGAATGAAATTTATCTTCAAGCATGGTATTCCAGTGTTTGTCTAGGTATTTGATGAACCGTTTTTTTTTTCAAAAACCTTAAGATATCTTCAACATATTTTTCAATATATTTTCTTAAGTTTATCTACAACTTCAGTTGTAATTTTAATTTCAATTGAGCGCTACTTTGTACAGGCTATTGCTGGGACGGTTGTTTAAATAAATACTCCATCAAAATCGTTTCAAGTCAACCGGCGGTGGTGAATTGCTCATCATTATCACCTAAACAACGGCTTCTCTGTTCCCCACACTCTCACTCCCTTCAGTACCAACCCCACCAGCACTCATTAGACTCGATCGAGCGTTTGGCGCACG
Source organism: Anopheles farauti No. 4 (assembly GCA_000956215.1). Lineage (NCBI taxonomy): Eukaryota > Metazoa > Arthropoda > Insecta > Diptera > Culicidae > Anopheles > Anopheles farauti No. 4. The sequence goes on along the minus strand of JXWZ01006463.1, from coordinate 21,652 downwards.
AAAAAAAAACGGTGTGTATGTGTTTTTCTTTCCTTCCCCGCACCAGGAACATTAGGTGCATGTTGGGTACATTTTATGGTCCACAAAATTAGCACACTGTGGCAGTAAAAAATACGGTGTCAGCCGCCGCCATTACACCATATCAAATATCATTAAATGGAAAATTAATACAAATGAAGTACCGCCACCGTTCCCCGGGCGGTGATGCCCATGGCCCGCCAGCCACAGTAGCCAAGCCACAGTTGCTACCGGCTGCGTGAAGGATGACGATACATCCCGATCGTTCCCGTCGGGGGGTAGTTTTATGTATCCGGTCCTCCTCCGTGCCAGGATGCCCATCCCATCGAGTGGATGGCGCTGTCACCCGAACTAGGATACGCTCGCTGCTAATGCGGCACAGAGGAGGGAACAGATGTGTTCGGGTGTGTTTGTGTGTGTATGTGTGATTTGGTTTGGTTTTGGTGGATGCAAAACCTGAAGCGCAATACACATCTCAGTATGGGTCGCAACTTACGTGCGTATGTACTCGTTTTCGAGTTGCAAATCATGGCGCAACATAATTGCCATTGCTCGACTTTTTCACTGGAGCAAGGGTGAAGTATGACGAGTCGAGGTCGGTCCTGTCAAACGTCAAAGGATTGACTTTCGATCTATAAAGCGTCCAGATGTTGCGACCATCATCGGCATCGTCATCATCATCGTCCTGTTCCCGAACCCACGCTTCGATGGTGACGGTTTGCAATTAAATAGAAAACCGATATTAAAATCCTGCCCTGCTGCCTACACCGCTTCTGCTTCTGGTCTACCGTGTGGAACGGTCGTTGTTAAAATGGGTGTGGGTGTACCTTTTAATAATATTAATAACATCGTGTGCTGGGTACACGAGTGTCTGTGCTGTTGTTGTGCCCCGTGCTATCAGTAATGATAATATTAACAGTACTAATAGTAATGCTAATAGCATTCCCGGCTCATAAACGGCAAAGAGCAACCCCAGATCGGGGTATTAGCATATACAGTACACGCCGGGAGTTTCAGGGAGCTAATCACATTGCCATTTGCTGCCACCGCCACCCCCGATCTGGACCACCATCATACACTCATTAGCCTTTCTGCCTCCCTGTGAGTTTTGTTGGTTTTCGGAAAAGGATCAATAATAATTTCACCAACTCTCTCTCTCTCCCACACACACAAACACACGTCCTACTTTTCAACAATCCAGCCTCGTGAATCATTACAAGCAACACATTTTGATACGCCCCAACAAAGCCACCAGTCAGTCCGCGTGGTGGAGCAAATTTGAAAATGAAGTGATTTGCACACAAAAGCATTAGTGGATAATTAAAATTATTATTTCCGATAGTGCCGAAAGGACTATCGGAGTTTGGGACGACTTAACGTGGCCACGGTTCCTTCCTCCCACGAGGAAACCCCATCATGAATAATCTGCGCCCCGGTAACGTGTTGATTGGTAAGCTGCGGGAAAATGGCAGCATCGATAAGCCGCCGAGTTTACATCGGACTAGCTGGATTGGCGGAAATGGCGTGTGCATGTGGTTCAATCCCGACCATCGCTTCGTCCTTGCAGCGGTATTCGGGTGGTTGAAAGGAAACGTAAAAAAAAAACAACAAAACCCAGAAAGCGCTTCTTCGTTCCAAACAACGTACGTCACACGACTACGTTGTTTCGTTGCGTTTGATGCGCCTAATAGTACTGCCACGGCAGGTGTTAGTGGGTGCACGGGTGTTTCGCGACCAGGCAGGAGTGCAGGCAATGGTTTAACACAATATTGACAGTGGCATGGAGCAGCAAATGCACACACACAAACACACACACTCGGTCGGATTTTCAAACCCATTTCGTGTCCCCTGAACTCGACCTGTAACACCGCCTGGGTCTGGCAGGAAAATGGTGTGAAAATAGATCACCCACGCGAAACGAGCCGCGCGGGTGTAACGGGGTTTCCCAGCGCGGACTGGGGAACGATAGGCACGACACCACATTCACCAGCGCAACGCAAATAATAATTGACACTAATGGAAAACGGGTCCGATTTCAAATTATTCTAAACTAATTTCATTGCACGCGACTGTCCCGGCCGGTGCTGTGCGGGACGGAAGGGTGGACTGCGAAACGGGTTGACACTGGGGACATTATTCACATAATGTAGTCACTGCTACTGATGGTGTGCTACCGCTTTAGGGGCGTTTTTAATGATTTAAAATTCATATTAATATGATATTGAAAAGCGCAAATTATGCATTACGGCATACACAAACGTAACGAAAAATTGCTCAACCATAGTAAGAGCGATTCAAATAAGAGCAAATAAAGAGAAAAGCTTGCTTGCTTGCTGCTGCTGCTGCTGCTGCTTCTGCCGTAACATTTTACGCAACACTTTGCGAATTCCAAACAGGAGTCCACCCTTTTACATGCAATAACCATGTAGCGAGGAACGATTTGTAAGGATTCTTCTTTGACAAACTTTCAACCAGCGTACGCCGGCCAACCCCACCAGGCGGGAAGGTCAGCGAAGCGGTGGGATTTTAAAATAAATTCCCAACAGAAAGGCGCACACGAATACGGTTGCAACAATTTGCAGGAAAGTTGTCCTGCGACTGATTGTGCAACGGGTTGGGGGGGCGCAACCGATAAATGTATGCAGTGCCCAGCGCGGACCTAATCGCATAAAGTTTGCAAGAAATGCAACCACTCGGCAAATCGGTTACGTGCGCGTATCGTGTGCGAAGGTGTTACGAAACGTTACGGTCGATACCAGCTACCTATTTTGTTGCACTTTTCAAGAGCGCATTGCGTCGTTGCGAAGCGTGGGAAGCTCGGTGGGACCTTAACCTTAACATGTTTTTCGAGTTCGGAGCTGAGTATAGCTTCTGGGAGAGGATATGTTTTTTTATTGTTCAAATTATAAAGAAACGGCAAAGCAAAACAGACCCCCGGTCCGACTGGCCGTCGCCACGGCTAAAAGCGATGGCGCCTAAAAGTTTGCAATCGTTTGAATAAAATTTGATGCGCCTGCACTGCTTGCGTAATGTCTGCCGAACGTAACGCGCTGGACCTTTTGTCCAGTTTCGGAGGTTTTCCTAACGACAAAAACAACTTACAAACACACGCATGCACACAAACAAGCTTCACCGGGCGAGGCGGGGTGAGGGTGGATTGAAAAATCGTTTGCATAATCCACCCCACACCTAAGGGCGGCGGTGGTCCGAATGCGACACTCACGTGCATTTTCGTACACAAACACAAACGCAGCGTACCTCACAATGGCAATTCTCGCCGGTCATCCCGAGGATGCGGGACGTTGTCAAGGAGAGTGAAAAATAAGGACATCCGTTTTTTTTTTATTTCGCTCCTCGCAAGCTGTCCATTACCAACACAAACAAAACACGGCACAGACAGGACTCGGCGGTGGGCGCCTTCCAGTGCCGGTTTGCTGAAAGGTTTGCTGCCCGCCTTATAAGAAATCGGACAATGAGAGATGGAAACGGCAACGGGAAGAGCACTGATATGTGATATTCAATTCCTGACACCCTCGCTCTGCAGCCGCTCTTTTTATAGAAAGGTTTTCCAACACCCAAACGCTTTCCTCCGAGCGCACCGTAATGGCTCATATTCAAGGCGAGCGGGCGGACAGGCAGACAGGACGACGATTCGTCCTTCTTTCTTGCCTTTTAAAATGACCATCTCCAGGAGAGCGTCTTGCAAAGAACCGGATGAGGTGTTTGAATCTTCATCCGAATATCAACGACAGCCAGAAACCGGACGCACACACACCACCCTCCCACCCGTTTGATTTGAATGTTGTTTTTTGCGCGTGTGTGTGTGTGTGCTCTGTACTGTTCAGAAGAAAATCTATTCATACACAAATAGACATTTGAAACGAGTTCCGCACACGAAACCCCATCGGAAGGAGTTTGTTGGAAGGAGTGGCTCTAACAAAAGGACAAGGAAAGCAAACGCTATAAAAACACTCATTCTTACACACAAATGTATGTATGGAACTGGGAGTGGAGCAGACCGAAGAGGAAGACATCGTTGTCGTCGTCTCAAATGAGCAAATAAATCGGACACTCATATTCTTCCGTTTTCCTCCCCTTTCCTCGGCAATCTGACCGACCGTCCCGAGGAGGAAAAATCAAAGAACATCCTTTCTGGCTTCACCACCATCACCGCCACCTTCAGGCAGTAAGAACATGTGGCTTGGGTGGCCAGCCGGGGGTGTTTGGATCTGAGAGTCCCAGCACGTGGTCCGATGTGTGCCTACGCATGAGCGCACACGGTCGCAAATACGATCGCAACCGTACACACATCCATCCGTGTGTATGTGCAGATCGATAAGCAGGACACGGCAGTTTGGATGCTTGCAGAATGGACAGTGAAAGTAGGAACTCACCAGATAGACAACGAAACGAATTTATGACCACCTCGAACAGGGCGAGAGAGCGAGAGAAAGAAAGCACATCGAAGAATGAAAAACTGCCCATTATAACGATGGAGACCCTTTTCCGCGGTGGGGAGTTCCGGGTCGGGGGTACTTTCTTCTTTCGTGTGTACGTGTACGAGCACACCGCTCTCCTTGGGGTAACGAGTCCTGCGCACTTTCTTAGTAATGGGCACTCGGGCCGGTTTTCGTCCGGCCGGGACGAGGAAATAAAATCGTTGCAATCGTTCAAAGGGATTGTGTGGCCTTATGTGTGGGATAAGCACGAGAAAAAGCCTACCCACCACCCAAGCCCACCGAACGAGTGTCCGGTACCTAGCGGCCGCAAGGTACATATGGACGCAATTGCACGAACAAAGGCCGAGGACGACGGCGACGGCACACACCGACAATCGGTCGTTCGGAAGAAAAGAAAAGCACGCTTGCAGGGACGGGCAAGAGACGCGACGGTGAAGTCCGAGGAAGATCAACATCCCACCAGCGCCGGAGGGATCGGTGGAAACGTACTGCAGACCTTTTCTGTGCGGGTGTTTTTTTTTCCTGCTGGGGTTAGGATTTTCCGGGATGCTGCTGGAACAGCCGGGAGGAAGAAAAATGGCAGGGCTGCCGCTTGCGGGACATGCGAGAGAAGCTTCGCCTTCGGGCAAGGACGAATGCGATGTGTCGCAGGATGGAAAAGGCGAAAGCGGAAAGAAAAAAAACAGACACACTCGCACACGGTGCGGGATAATAAGAAATCACCGGCGGCATTGCCGATGATGAAAGAGTATTCTTTCAGGTTCGAGTTCCGGGTGGATTTCCTTGCGGGTGGGTGGATGAGCAGTTAACCCCATGAGCGGCAGCGTATCGATATTTCCTCATTCTGGCTCTATGCATTTATGTACATGATATTGATTTATTAATATCATTGCATGGAGCGTATTTGTGAGAATAAAATATTTGAAAATAATATCATACGTTACAATAAAAAGAATTAAATGTAAAAAAATCATCCTACTTCATGTGGTCCCACCGCCAATGCGGAAAAACGAAACGAGCAAACTGTTTCTTTTTAGCATTCAGCGCAAAAAAAACACTTATCCTTGGCCTCCTCTCGGTGGAAAGAAAACCTGCTGGGTGGGATGAAAAATTCAAAACGGTACACAGTTTGTTTGTTCGCTTTCCGGCACCACGGTTCCGCTGCCCGCTGCTTTGTTTGTTTGTCTGTTTATTTGTTTTGCACGTGTGGGCGCTGAAGGCCGGGGGATGGCCGAGCCGGTCCGAGGCCGCATGCGGCAAACTCGGACGTTCGAGAAGTGTGGGAAGGTGGTCCTTTTTTGTGCCGCTTCGGACCGAGGCAGAAGGAATGGTTTTTGGCAGCGGATTTGTTGGCTTCATTTGGTCGATGGTTCCGCTCCGCGAAAGGGAGACGGCACGGGTGGCCTCCTTTCTCGCTGTTGTCTACTTTCTTTCACAACTTCTAGCAGGGGTTGAAGAAGCGGAGAAAGACGACTGATAAAATGGATATTGAATTGCGTGTTTGTGGATACATAAATACATTTTCATTTTAATGCAAAATATCTTTTTCGTTTCCTTCCTCCGTCCATTTGCCACGGTTTTTGGCCGAAACTCTTATGAGTTTTTCTAGCTGCATGCATCATATATGTCCGTGTTGCATTAGACAGCTCGCACGAATGCGTTCGATAGAATGAAACACATAGTTTAAAATGTGCCTAAAAATGTTGTTATCAAACCACGGCGTATTTATCGTTTGGAGAAGCATAAATGAGTAATTATTTGCGAAAACTTGCAAAACATCGATGAAAACTGTCCGTCACCGATTGACACGAAAACGTCGAAGCGTACGGCATAGGAAGATGAAAGAATATTAATGGTGCGCTGGAAGTGGAGCGGGACGCAGGCGAATCTTATCAGCCGGGCGGTTTATCTTTCCTTTTCTTCCCTATCCCTATCAATCTTGCCGCCCGCGTCCGGCACGGCTTTCCGCTTCGCTGCGATCCTGCGGGAATGAATGTCAGGTTCAGGCTAGCGCTAACCGACATTTATCAAATTTGGTTAATCTACCTATCAAGAAGGTCCTTACCATACCACCAATAGTACTCGCAGCCGGGAAAAGGGGGAAGAAATAAGTACCCTCGCCACTTGGCTCGGAAAACCGACCGACCGGGTGCGAGTGCGGGTAAGACCCGTTGCGGACTACCGCAAAATGCCGCATATAATCCCCTCATTAGGCGCCGAACTTAATTTGCGACCGCCACCGGGGCGGGGAACGGGATGAGTTTTTTTTTGTTCTTCACCCCCGTCGCCGCTACGATGGGTCTTTCGGTAGGGGCGTTTTTTGCCATCTCTTCCGGTTTGTTTTACGGCAGTTGTTTTAAATTGTGGCGGTGGAAAACTGACCACACAGAGAAAACGACGATGAAAATGGGCGAGAAGTTTTGTTTTTTCTTTTCATACCGAGGGATTGTTGTTTTTTATGACGAATCCTCAATCAAAAACGGGATACAAACAGGCAAGTAAGATAGCGAGCGAGTGCTTTAGTGTCTGCGGAACTCATTGAGAGGATAATGTTATGGGTTAATTTGTGGCGGGATGAGGGCAATGTTTAAATCGTTGCTTACCCTTACCCTTGTTTACCGTGTTAAAAAAGAGGAAACGTAGCAATGAGTCGTTGATTTCAACATGTTTTTAAGAAAAAATAGTTATTTTTAAGAAAATCCTCTTACTAAACATTCTTTCCTATTGCTATCGAGCTTCATTGAACGCCCGGTCCATTTCGAAAACTCCGGATATCTTGTCAGAGACACATATTTGAAGATTATTTCGAATTTAAAAGGGAAAAAACAACTTTTTCCTGTGCAGATTTTACTGTGCCGACACCGGAAACGAGCCACCGTCGTCACTGTCTTCGAAACCGATATCCCTTTCCCCCCGATGTGGGTGATGCTTTTCGTTTCAATGGTTCCGTTGATAGTCGGTATGATTGGAAGGGGTGGGTAACAACAGCTACAGTAACAGCAACACGAAGCAAAAAAAAAAATCTCCTCCCTCGGAGTCGGATTGTCGGGTCATCGAAGATGAAGATCATGATAACGGTGATGCCGGACGTTATGCTTTCTATTTTACCATTCTACGTGTACGGCAAACATGGAGGCAGACTGCAGAATGTGTGCGTTTGCGGGCTACCCCGGGCGTGAATAGTAAATCTGAATGAATTTCGTATTATCCGCCCGTGGGAGCAGATGAAAGGAAAATACATTCTTGAGGTGGTGGTGGAGGTGGCGGTTCAAAACTTATTTTTCATCTACCCGATTTTCTTCCTGCTTTATCGAAGAGAGATAGAGAAAGAAAGGGAGGGAAAGCGAACGAGCGAGCGGCGCGGTGCGCTTACATAAACAACATACATTTAATTTTATGTGAAGATTTTTCCACCCCGAAACCGGACGACAGCTGGTGTCCGCAGGATGTCCGAGTAAACTCAAAAGCAAAAAAGGGTTCATTTTGATTTCTTCCCGTTCCCGTGGGCAGCTTCTGTTGACCGGGCGGGATTGACATTCCGCCGGGCAGGGCGCAATGCGTAACGGCAGGAAAAACGAAACAACCACATTAACATCAGTACCAACAATGGAGCGCAAGACGGCCCCGGACTTCTTTTGCGATTTTCGAGTTCTTTTTTCTTTGGCAACCCGATTTTGCCGAGCATTATCCTCTCCGAGTTTGGACGCTATCGCCCGGTGCCCACCCCACCCGCCGGTTGCCTTGACCACGGGTCAGGATGGGCCGTCGTCTGTCCCTGCCCGAAGAGCAATGAGCTGGATGAAAAGGGAAAGATTTTTCACTTGATTTTGTCTCGCCCATCCCGCCCATCGGCGTCCTTTCCGGCAAAAAAGAAAAAAAAAAAAACTAAAAGGAAAGGGGTTTTGCCGATACGCGGGCGAGAGCATCCTCTGTCGCCGGTTTTAGCGCACCCGTTCGTGGCAGCAGCGTTTTCGATTGAATGTTTTTCTTATCTCCTTTTCTTTAGAATTTCTTATGAACTTTACACCCCGAGCGCATACACACACTCACGCTCCGCCGCAGCCGGTAGCAGCAGCTGTCCAGGAACACTGGGGCATTTCTGCTCGGGACGGAGCAGAAAAGGGACCCATACTAAACATCCTAGCCGAATTTAAGATGCGTGTATTTGTTTGTTTGTTTGTTATTGCTGCTCTCCGGCGCCGTTGCTTTGCCGCATCCGTGGGTCCGCAAAAAAAAATGGATAAAGACCGGCAAAGATAGTCAGTCGACAAATGCGTTTCGCTGGACACCACAACTGCCGCACGTGAGAAAAGTACATACACACCATAGGACACATCTGGGATGTTGTGAGTGGGCTTTTCTTACAATTTTGTGTGGCCATATCCTTGCGTGTACGGTCACTTCCGTTCGCTATCTCATATCCTGTACAGGATAGGTAGGAGTTTTCTTGGGCGTGTTTTCAACACAGTTTCGTTAACACTTTCCGGGTGACGTAAAATTGTACGATATTTTTTTAACGAAGATAATTTGAGTACAGATTTATGATACCGACAGTAACAAGCTCATTTGTAATGTATTGATGTTTAGGTTTATATCCAAGCCTCATTTCTCAGACTCAAACAAGTACGCACGAGAGTAATTCTAATTTTGCAGAAAACAATAAAATCACACTAGCTAAACTTTTTACTCCAATGGAAACTCATTCTGCTTTTACATGTTTTGACTAAACAAAATGTAATTACGACCAATTTTTTATCTATATGTTAAAGTCAGTTTCTATATGATTTTAATTTAACACAAAACAAAACGTGTTAGGGTTGTGTAACTCAATACGGGATGCCAATGTTCGAAAAAAAATGGTAATTTAATATCTTTTGAACAAAACCAATATCAAATAAAAGGAAACATACACGCACACTTGTGGTAGAAATAATAAAATTTGTAGTAAAAACTAAACCAGCAACAGAAAAAACTACCAAATACCAATGTGAAAACGAAGAATCAGAAAACGCAACACGACCAATATAATACTAGAGAAGAAAACGGGAACAATCAGCACAGCGCCATTTTCTCGAGCGGGGGTAAGAGATTAGTAGCTTTAGTAGTAGCTCGTCAGGCGCTTCAAGAGTAGTTGCTGTACAGTGGGGCTTAAGCTTAACCCCGACGGAGTTAGCATATCGCGCGTATCGGAGGTATTACCAAAGGGGAATAATTAAGTGGTTGGTAGTTTGCTGATTGGTGGTAGTAGTAGTATTAATTAAATTATGGGAAGTACAGATACTCTCGAATTATCGATGGAACCAAAAACAAACAGTCGAGGTGATAAAGATATAGAGAGATACAGAGAGAGAACAAGAGAGAGCGAGAGAGAGAGAGAGACGAATCGATAGAGACAAGGGCAGAGAGGGTACTCACCGAAGTTGTCACCATGCATGCCGGACGGTCCCGGTATTAGCCCGGGGATGCCTTGCAAACCGAGGAACGGAAAGGATGGTCGGGTGTGTTCGATGTTACCGTTCAGACCCTCGATGTCGTCACCGTGGTCGGAGGCGGCCGTGTCACTGCTGTTCGAGTCTTCACCACTGGCCGCAGCTTGCAGAGAAAGCAGATCGGGATGTTTCTGGAAGGAGTTAAGACGTTCGAACTGGAGCGACATTTGGCTAGGACCCTCTAGGCGCGAGGCATCCGAAAGATTGACGGGAGAAAGCCGTGGCAAGGGACGGGGACAGGGTGCTGGCATTCGTGGTCACTTACCGAAGGTACGGTTAGCGTAGGTCCACCCTCGAGCGCCTGGCCGAGCAGCGACTCGCGCAACTCCAGACTACGGTCCCGTTCGCGATGATGGTGGTGATGGTGCAGGTCATGCTCGGACGAACCACGGTGGTGATGGTCCTTGCTCTTGTCCTTCGAGCGGTCACGTTCGCGCGTCAACGGATGCTGCCCGATCGGCAGCAGATCGAGTGGTATCGGATCGTCCGGGCTGAGGCCGTGCTGTTTGCGGTACAGCTCGGAGCTTTTGGTACGCTTCTGGGGCGGTGGCGCTGGATTGTTGTCCTCCGGCAGTTCCCATGGTAACGAGGTGGAGGTCTAGGCATGCAAAGAACAAACAAAGTTTACGAGTCAGTACGAACGTTCGAGCCGCACAGATGCGCTTGTATTACGGGTGATGCCTTCAGTTCCTGGACAGCAGGTGTCGATAATGATGAGTTCAGCATGGACGAGTTGGCCGACGTTCGGCCGCCGGTCGGGTTGCCGGTCGTAACATCTGCCAGGCCGCGCACTTGCAGCAACTGGGCCGTTTTGAGGAAATCGCTTAATTGATCCTGGCCGATGTGTACCTCGCCGTTGTACATGAATCTGTGTTCGCGTGTGTGGAGGGGGTGAGAAGATGGGAGCTTAATTAGTATCGTAACGGTGTTGTCATCACCCGACGCCCACAGCAACCCTTCCGTAAATAGCGTCCCTCGAACGGGTTCCTATTTTCGGGGTTCAGTTCCTAATGTTTTTTTTGTTGGCGCTAGTTTTGCACTTACCGCAGCAAATTTTCGATATCCTCCGAACGCACGTCACGCAGGATGACAATCGGGTGTTCGCAGGGATTCGCTTTCAGGAGCTTCCGAAAGTAGGGACTACACGCGCTCAGCACCACCTAAAACCGGGCGAGGGCGTACGAACGATAGAGAGCGAGAGATTAATGGGATTTGTCTTTCAGTTTGGCACTTCCACTAGCACGATTTCTCCCTGGGTGTTTCCTTTTTCCTGCAGGGTAAGTATTTCGAGCTGGCTAGTTAATGCTGCTCCTACCACTCTCATTACAACGGCACCAGAGTGTGGCGCCCGACACAACTTGGACCGTTCGTCAGAATATTATGCTAATTTCGATTTAATTCGTCGAACGCCAGCACTGATGCGGCGGTTCGGTAGAGGATTTATCTAATGACAGACGGATGGCGAGTATCACCATCGTCTATGGAAAGTGTGCGAGTATAATTACTGCGCCGGAGAATTATTTCCTCCCGGAGCGGTTTGTAATGAAGATTTAAAGTTTTGTTCGCAGCGCCATTTTGACAAACGAAATAATGAGACAAACGAGACGGGGTGTGATGTATGAAATGAGTTGGACAGTTGTTGTGGAAGTAGTGTGTTGTTGGTAACAGCTTTGAAGAATGTGAATTCGAAAAGACTTCGTTATCCATACCTTGTGTGCCGTGAAGGACCGCGAATCGCAGGCAATGGTCACGTCCACGAAATCCTCCTCGTCGCGCAGATGCCGGAAGGAGGACAGGATCGACGACTGGAAATCGTTCCACTTGAGGGCGTACTGTTGTTCCGAGGGCGTCGGTGACACACCGCGCAGCCGGTTCTGTAGCGGATGCTGATGCTGTTGCTGAGACGATTGGTGGTGGTGATGTGATGACTGATGTTGCTCCCGTTGCTGTTCGCGCTGCTGATCCCGCAGCAGGTGATCGATTTTGCCATCGGTTAGCGACATGGTGCGGCTTTTGTTGGCACCGTTGTTGTTGTTGTTGTTCGCGCCGTTGCTGCTGTTGGTGTTGCCGTTGGAGTTCGCGCCGAGGGCGCCCGGGGGGCCACTGTTGTGCAGCGCTAGGTTGGCCACGGCGAGACTGCCGGCCGTGTTGGTGCCGTTGGTGTTTTGGTCGCGCGGGCTGCTATCGCTTGTATGCAACGGTTGCGGTTGGTGCGTGTCGTTCATCCTGAAGTGTGTCCCTGGTGCTGCCGAGGCCGTTGTGGTGGTGCTGCTGCTGCCGGTGCCGCTGCAGCTTGCCTCAGGGAACCGTCCAAAGTTCTCACTCTGCTGGGCTACGACGGTTGCTGTCGTCATTCAATTCATCGATTGGAACGTTGTTTTTTTGCTACTGCCCGTTGGTGTTATTTTGTTATTTTATATTTATATTTCGGTGCGGTCGAGCGATATGAGATGCACCCCTTTTATGTATCAGAGCGGTAAACCGAAAGTAAATGAAATGAAAAGTAAAATAAACGTCTGTTTGGACGTAGTTTTTGCCTCGCAAACCGATTTGCTTCACATGGAATCGATCGGACCGTGCAGATAATTTATGCAACTGAGCATTATCCCACAGGGGGTTGGCTATGGTAGTGAGATCATACAGATCAACAGTTGCATCGTCCCAATGCGAAGGTATGAAAGTATCCTTAACCGTTTAGGCTTTATCGTTTAGTATGCAGACCCGCGTGCTGGGACGGAATCTGTAAGTAGAAAAATAAAAGTAAAATATTAATAACGATTCGGCTAGTTTGGTTTGGTTAAAAAATGACATATGTTTTAATCAAGGGTAACATTTTATTAATTTGGCATTCGGGGCACGAGCCACAATGTCCACAATGTTCAATGTGTAGTAAAATTCATAGCACCCACCCTGATACACGATTTTCACGAATTTGTTTCACAAAAACAACACAGGCGCTAGTTTGCCGTAACTATCGTTCACTTCCATCAACACACCGGTGCCATACGGCCTGCAAAATTAAGCGGTAACTCACTTACAGTCACCCTGTTTGCGAATTCTTTTTTCCCTTTCAAACTCATTGTCCTTAGTACAATTGATGGTGACACAATTGAAAATGTGCCTCAGAACTTCGTGGTAAAACGCAGATAGCAATAATCGTGCTCCTTCCCATACCCAAAAGAAGTTACAGATGGGTAATGGTTTTGTTGCTGCCCGTTGCAGTTTCCTTTACCGTGGTGTTGGTGAAGTTTCTACAAAAAGCGTTCCTGTGGGTGCAACCCGAGCTAGTTCCGCATCCCGGCTTTGCATTGCCGCTGGAAGGAAAGTGTCTCTCCCTCCCAGAAACAGCACCATCCTTTAGGATACCATGGCAGAAACTCTTTGCTCTTGCAACGCTCCTATCGGCGAGAACCCGACAGGGAAATGAATCCGGAAAAGACACGTTTTCCTCTCGCGGAGAACTTTCGGGAGTACACCGAAGGCCATGATCTCTCACCGTTTCGCATGCACCGCACGGTGCAAGTCGAAGATGCCGTTTTTACGGTTGCCCTTCCTCAAACGGGCTTCGTTGCTTCGAAAACAAAAACATTGCTCACTAACACTGGGACACCATCAAGTGGCTGCAAACGAACGTAAATGAAATTAATCGCACCGAAGTGGGGACGTTTGCGTGTCGTAGTGAAATTTTCGTCGGTTTGCTCCACTCCGCAGAGGAGAGGTCAAGACTGCTAAATCTCGACAATGATCATTAATTTCGGGGTTTTTCCTGGTTTTGTGCTAGCTTTCACCTTTACCACCACCCAAAATATCCGAATGGTATTGGTGTGCTCGGTTAGAACGTTTAAAATGCTGCACTCAATCGATGGCCCGTGTTTTGGCCTCAATATTAATTGATAGCGAGGAAATCCTTAGCGGCCGAAAGTACCCTCAACACTGCAGCAAAACTATCCTAGCACGCGCTGCAACTAGCGTGTGTTTTCGTTTGCTCCCGCCATCTCAATGGAACTATTTACGAGGCACATTTGTCCAATTGTGCAACCCGGGCTTCTTATCACTGCAAAACGGTCGGATAATCATTCCGGTGGCCGGTACATGACCCACATCATCGGCATTAACATCGGCGTCGAAGCACGAAACGCAAACCGTGGGGCCACACGAAACGAATGCAAAACATGGGCAAGTACACAATTTGCATGCCACACTCATAAATAAATAGCTACGGAAGGGCAAACCGATTCGCGAAACCAGGCGTTCCCCTCCCTCCGCTCGCCGTGCGGACGGTGCTGATCGCTAAATTGCAGTTAATCATTTCAAATAGCTTCAAATGCTGGCCCCCGCTGGTTTTCGGTCTCGTTAGACGGTTTCTTTATTTGTCTTGTGGCGTGTGTCTTTATTCCTGCTGCACGTTCGGGCGGCGTTCAGCGTTCACTTTAAGCCGGGAGAGCTAGAGCGAAGGCCTAGACAGTTTGCAATTTCCAAGCACACACATACACGAGACACCGAGATCATCCGTCCGTCGTCCGGATGATGAACGTCTTCGTCGAACAGAGGAACCGGGAATGAAATAATAGAACCGCACTTGATTCGTGACCATCGTATTACATCTCTCTTTCGCTCTCTCTCTCTATTTGAGAGGTTTTTTTTTGCCATTTCGCACTCATTCACGTACCAACCAATTGCTACGCTAACCAGCAGTACCGCCCGAAGAACGAATGGATAGCCGGATAAGCCTTGGTTGGGATTAGTTTAACAAGCCCCATTGCCCGGTTTTGCAATCATAAATTCATGCCCTTTTCCCTGTCCCACCGTCCAAGGGCATCCCAGATGGGAGGGGGAGGCACACATCACCTGCTCGCTAAAATACGACCACAACCCCGGTCCCGGTGCATCGGTGCAACACTACCACGACTAACGAACAAAAAAAAACCCCAACCCGATGAATAGTCATGATAATGGCAATTAAGATTAAATATTTAAATGATTCATACGACGGTGGCGGGAGCACTAACTACCCCCACGCTCGCTGCACAACCCGAGCCGTTTGGTTGTTAGAGAAAATAACGCTTAATCGCGGCATATTACCAGTAATAACGGTAGCTTAGTGTTGTGCACAAACAGCCTGTGTAGAACCTTGGGCTTTCGGGGCAGGGAAAGCCATACGAGTGCGTGACGTAAGCCGAACCGGGAGAGAGCGCCTAGAGTGGCGGGAAATGCAATTACGAATTTTACCGCCGATTCGTCGTGTGCCGATTCACTGTCGCTGTTGCGGTATCGGAATGGAAATGCGAAATGGAAAGGTACACGTTAAATTAGGGCTTGTTACAGCGCTCTTCTTGTAGGGCTATCGGCAAGTTACCATCGATCGGTGAGCCAAGAAAATTAAGAATTAAAAACTTTTTTTTTCGAATCGTAAATCAGGTGCTTTTTCGATTTTTCTCGTTGTGGACTACTAAATATAAATAAAGTGTAATAATCCAGTTTAACAGATTGATCCGGAATGTTAGCACATAGCAATAATTTGTTATCAAATAATGTTAGTAACCTATTACTCGATGAATTTCTTCGGTGACTAATGAACCGATAGTGTATGTGCTCAACAATATGATATTTGTTAAAATTTCATGATTTTGCAGCGGATATTTTCAGCGAAAATCATAAAATCAAACCCCAATTTCAAACCCCATTGCACATAACGAACAGTATTATGGAGAGCATGGTCTCCACGTTTTCAACAGCTGTTTCCCATCTTGACCGCGATTCAGTTTTCGGGTGCTCGCGCTTAGGGAGCACCGTATTTTCTCATCACGACAAACATTACGATCGAAGGAACGCACAGCCGGAACACACATACGTGCAAAGAAGCAAAGAATTTTGATTGAACCACTCCGTCGCTAATGGAAAACAGTCACTGGATTGGTGTACGCAGATAAAACCATACACTCAATGGATACTTGCGACTGGCGAGGAGGAATGCCTAGAGAGGGAGGGGGAAGGGGACCACCTCCGACGCGCAACATAGTTTCAGTGGAGCAAAATCTTCTGCTTCATTTCCCTACCGTTTCTTATCCTCTTTCCAAAAAAAATTATTCAATTCACACAGCATTCCCGCGACCGTGATCTTGCGTTCGCCGTTTCCGGGCCGGCCGCGGTTTTGAATTTGCCAGCAAAAACTTCTCACCCTCATATCGCGCACCACACGCGGTACCCGACGGTTTTGACGCGGTAATCGGATAAAATATATATGCTTTAAAAATAAAACCAATCTGCTTCTCGGGCGCACCGGGATGGTGGCAGTGGCAGTTGAAGGGGGACCTGCCCATTCATTTTGTACGATACGTCTTGCGTGGATTAGTTCGCGTTCGTGCAACGATCGCGTAATGCTTGACGCTGGAAAATAGAAGCTAGCGATCGCACGTCGCTGGCAACAATTTATAGCGCATTTTTAGAAAAAGAAATAATCAAAAATTGCTTCACCGAAAAGCAAACAATAAAAATAGGGTAACCTCCCCTGGTTAATGTATTTCGGAGGTAAGATCAGTAAATCAAACAATTACGCGCTGCAAAACAAACTGCTCGCCAACTGAAAGAAAATACGAAAAGGAAATGGAATCCGATTTTCTAAAATAGTAATTAAATCCATCCTCAATCCTCAAATGCGGTGGCGTGAGCGTGATCAGCCTTCTTCGCAGCCTTTGTATGCAACGCAACCGGCGTACAATCGCATCATCGCACAGCGTGAAGCGTGGTTGTGAAGAAAAATGCGTGAAAGTTACCCAAACACCGTTTTGATGCAAGCTCGACCCGTCCGTGTTTTCGTCATGTTGAGCTGTCACATTAATCGAAAAAAGGAATGCATCTAAGCGCGCGCGAGTGAAAGAGACTCCATTGCAGGAGTCATGCTGGGGCTTGCAGGGTTCGCAATGGAGGTCGATGTCCACAGAAGTTAACAAGCATGAAGTGAGACCGGTTCATGTAAAATTATTTGCAAACGCTTACGTGAGATTTCCTTTTAAAAAAATTAAATAATCGACCCTGCTGCAGCCTCCACTGAAAGCAATCAAACAGGCCTTTTACAAGTCGCGTTTGATCCGACACACGAGCGTTCGTATCAACGGGACAATCTACCTTCACCGCAGGGAGGATTGCTTCGCTCATCCTCGCGTCGTTTATCACATTCAGCAGCGATAAAATGCATCAGGTGCGATCGTCATCGCAGCCGGGGTTAGGTAAGTATGGAAAAGGTTGAATATGGATGTGAGTGTCCAAAAAACTAAAAAAAAAAACAATCAGCAAATCACTTTCACATCTAATGTCCCCACTGCGCACACGCACTAGAGGCTAATGAAGGCCGGTTCGTGCTTCGATGAGCATGTGATCACACGCGAGAAGGATAGAAATTCATACGCAAAAGGAAAGCACTGTTTCGGGGGAATGAAAAATGTGTGATAAGAAAGCAATTTCTTCGTTCGTCCGTTGCTCTACCTGTTCCGGGTGAGGAAAGTGTTGGTTTTTTAATTAAATTTTCCCTTTTCTTTTGCCGTGTGCAGTTGGGAAATCTTAAGCAAAAGCGTTTACGGAGCAACGTACGAAGTTGATAGCACACGTTAGCGCATTTCACACTTTCGATTTGGCGGGAAATTCGTTCGTAATAATTTACCATGGTTTGCTGTTAACAGTGCTCTTCGACCTACTTTCCACTGCAAGTGACAACCTGTGGCATCTGTTCGAACGAAGCACGATCACACCTTCAATCAAATTGAGCGTGAAAAGGAATTTAAATCGCCCAACCTCTGCACGTTGCGGTGTCGGGCATCGATATCACCAAAAGCGCTGATGAGCAGGCGGACGAAATGGTACATCATCACTCACAC
The DNA here is from genome assembly GCA_000956215.1 of Anopheles farauti No. 4. NCBI lineage: Eukaryota > Metazoa > Arthropoda > Insecta > Diptera > Culicidae > Anopheles > Anopheles farauti No. 4. Next base: position 3,814 of record JXWZ01006463.1, on the reverse strand, counting down.
TGTGCGTGGAAAAGATTCTTTAACTCCCTGTGATGGGTTGGGTTTTTTTTTGTGTATTATTTGCATTTTGCTGCTGTTGTATCCTATCTTGCACAACTCATCAATATCACACATACACGCATAAACACCACAGAAATCCATTATGCGATTCAATAAACCATCCAATCGTTTCAATATTGAAATTAATTTCTACCCATGTTCCCCATACTTCTCGAGGTGCACGAAAAAAAATCATTTGGATGTAGTTTTATGTATTTTTTTAGCTTTTTCTACAAGGGTCACCGTAGTTGCACTTTTTTGCAATTCATTTGCCTTCATCGTGGTGCACTTGGCTTTTCACGTGGGTTTGCGAACATATGCGATTATCACCTCATCGAGAACGGACGTAGCCGGGCTCGGAGTGGAAATTATGTGTGAAAAAAACGTGTGTTTGGTGTTTTTTGTACTCGGTTGTGTTGTAGTTTGTTTGCCATTATTCTGCCGCGCGTAATCGTTTTTTGTTTCCACTCATTATAGAACTCATTGCAATACCGGGCTGCGGATAGGCAATTGTCGATCAGGTCAGTTTGTAATGTGAGCGTTGCACGTATCGCTAGAAAGGCGTGAAATATACGAACAACCGGTTTTTATGCAATAAACAAACACAATAAAAATCCCTGGAAACAATTGCTTTTATGCGGTAATTTATTGATTTTTTTTCCAGTGTGTGCCACAACTTATTGGCGGAAGGATTGGGGTTTCACTTATGCTGATCCATTTAAATTACCCATTCCCGATCAATAGCTTCCAAAACGATTACCCTCCGGTCCGTTTACACTCCTTTCCTTCTGGTCCCGCCGGGGTGTTTCGCCAGCTATTGGCACGGATAATAATTACAAGACACAATCGATATTACAACCATTTATCAAATTTATTTTTCATTTCACCCATCATCGACAAAACCCGTGCGGCGTGGCGGTGTACGCGGTCTGGCACGGAGAAAAAGGCGAATTAAACCATAATATGGTTGGCTTTTATTGTGCTGTGTGTGTTTGTTTTTTTTTATTTATTCTCTAGCAATGCAAAATTGCTGTACAAATACGATTGATGTATTGATTTTTTGTCGCTTGGGTGTGAAATGAAAATTTCTCACACTCACACCACCGTTTCGAAAAGGACTTTAAATCGGACACATCGGTAGAGGTATGAAGTAATAAATAAAATGATTATTTTAATTAAATGTCGGTTTTTAATGCACAATTTTTTAACCGCCCTCAGCAGTATGGAGATGTGGAAAACCTACCCGGTTTTGGTTTTTGGTTTGTGGTTGTTTTTTCGGTTGTTGTTTGGGTCAAATTTGTCCTTGTGATCGTAAAGTGGTGTGATGAAAAAAACCTATCAATATGACATTCGAAAACCGACCGCATGATGATACTTGAGTAAAATATCACCTAAATTTATGATCAAACAATTTTTTCTATTGGTTGCTTCACGGAGCACAGCGTCCTAATTGTTATGTTAAAATCATTTATCGCACACAAACAATCTACACGCTCGTTCGCCCGATAACGTTCTCCTTGGATGCGTTTTTCAAGAGGGTCGCCGTTGGTGAACGCAGGAGGAGGTGCTTTTTTTTTTGGTTGTTGTCAGTGGCTTTCTATTAGCTATATTTCCTCCAATTGTTTTACGACGGCGGACGCTGGTGGTTGCGGGTTTGATTCGCGCTGTAAAAGTTTGTGAGCATGAAATCGGTTTTACGATCAACCCAGTGTGTTGCAGCTGCTGGCAGGTCAATATTTCGGGGAGGGAGTATGTTTTTTTTTCTCGTTCAGAGGTAGCGTTTATCTAACGCTGGTGCGGCAGTTTGAAATGCAATATTGTGGCGGTGCAGCGAGTGCAATAAAACACAATTTCAAGGATGGTTATCCGAAAGGGCACGCTGATGTGACGCAAGACACAGCAAGAGGAAATGACAAGTGGTCAACAACAAAAATAACCTCCGCAGCGTTTCGATAGTGTAAGGCAAACAACATTGCAATGTATGAAACGAGATCGCATGCGATCGCGCACGGGGGTTTATTGTGAAATAAATCTCTTGTGATGGTTTAGCTTTTATGCCTCTTGCTCGCTCAATTTAACGCTAAACACAATCGCAAGCTGCCCTCCAATGGTTCGAGGACGATCAAAATGTTGTACTTGTTTTGATCGATCGTCGATCATTTGATCGCTGTTTACGTTAGCGGGGAAGCGCAAGTGATGATAGAAACGAATTATTGGTTTGTTTCGATTGTGAAATTTTGAGTTTAAACAGTTCTTTATGTTGAAAAACGAACTTCACTTGAACTTACAAAAGTAGCTAGAATCGCTTCGCTTGCTCGCATCTGATCGACAAATTAAATAATAAAAAGAATCCCCATTTAGGAAGCAAATTGATTGAAGAAGCACAACAGATCAAGCAAATCATGGTAAAAGAGTACATGGCGCACAAAATCACGGTACCGTGAGATAAATCACCCAAAGCCGAGGAGAAAAGCCAAAGGAGGAGAAGACAGACAGCAGATAGAAAAGCAGCACGGTGAACTGAAATGGAAGACCAAGAACGAAATGTTTCGATTACTTGGCACTATTATTGAAATGTATTTAAATACAAAGCGTACACAAACCACGCATTAACGGGGTCCCGCGGTTCCTTTCTCTCGCTCTCACTATCTCTCTCTTTCTCCCGTTTATCCAGCGAATTAAAACCCTCAGAATTCATCACACCAGCACACCCCGTGCCCGCTGTGCTCACCCGCGTAACCGAAAAAGCACTCGATTAACCGCGTAAATGTACTTCAAACGGTTGCGTCTCTCTATGACGGTAGGAATTAATAATAGAATCTTGAGACCGCTACCCGCACCCCTCCCTTCCCACCAGCACCGGGGTGTCTTCCTCTCTTTCCCAACACCGTACGCCCATGCGCCCGTCGGAGAAAGAAGACATGTTGTAGCAGCCGCGGCTAAGCACTCAGCGATGATTTAAGATTATTGTTATTATTGGCTCCCGGTAAGCGAATCGCACCGTCTCACCCATTCTTCACCCCACCGTGTCATAATAAAGAAAGCACGCAACGCTCGGGTTAGTGTGCGAGCGAGAGCACGATTTATCTCCCGCGTGCATTCCATTCCAGCACCATTTCGGCCGCGCCCGGGCACGTTGAGGAGTTCCGAATTTAAAACAATATTCGGGGCGCTTCGCAACCATAATGCTGGGAGGGTGACTGGGGACGCTTTCGGTGGCACTGGATGTGGTGTAATTCCTCATGTGCAGCGTGCTGCATCATCATCATACGCCACTCGAGCGAAAATGTGGCGTACAGATGTGTGTCCACCAGCGTACATCCCACGATCCGGATTCACAACCCGACCGGCCTCCAGTCGTTTCGGGAAAAGGGGGTATTATGCCGTTCGCGTTTTAATGGGAATTATTCAATTAAACATCATGATGGCAATGGCTTCGCTACTGTTTCCGGGCGGTAGTTAGGCTTTTGGGAGTGAAGTATCGCATGTGCGACGCAGCAACAGCAGCAGCATATGACAAGTTTTCGGTGGGACAAATAATTTGGAGCGTGGTGAATGGTGACCTTCAAGATTGAGTCGTGCGAAGATGAGGGTTCTTCGTGATGGAGTGTTTACATTGCTTTTATAGCTTTTATTCAAAATGATTTACCGCAATCGAATCGGTTATTGGAATGATGGCGACAAATAACCGTATTATTTTGATGATTTAGAAGGCCAATCAATGCGCTATTTTATTTTTAATTGTCAAAACATATTCATAGTTATTTAATGTTTA